>JAWNKY010002187.1:0-96088 GCA_035041765.1 Drosophila algonquin | reverse complement strand
GTGTAACTGTGCTTTTTGTGATGTGTATTGCAATTATCGTTTGTCTTCGCCTTCGTCTCTGTTTTCGTCTTTGTGCGTTTTGTTGTGTTGTTTTGTGATTGTTATTTTTATTTATTTGTTCATTTTCTATTATTTATTTAAACATATTATTAATTTAAATTTATATTATTACTTATTACTATTTTTATATTATATATTATATATATTTTTATAGGAGCTTCATACGAAATCGAATTTAACCGTATTTATATATTTAATAAGTGGTGTTCCGAGACAGGTGCAAATCCAATCAAGATTCAAAGCATTTTCCAATCTTTGAAATTAAGAGTAGAGAATGATGGCTATATAGTGGGAGCAGAATATTTGGACCACTTAGAAAAACGCATTAATTAATGCTGCAAGAGAATTGCTATATTTTGGCGTGACTGCAAACGAAATAAAGCATTCGTTTTGGAAAAGTATACGGATTGGCTTTCGACAAATGAACAGTTTTCATTTAAAGCCGATGTACTTACTACACCTGACCGAAGTATTGAGCGTGGCCGTCCAAAACTTAGTTTCTCTGAGTGTTCAACCCGAACCAAGAGAAGACGGATTGCCGAGATTGCTGATTTGGATGAGTCTGCTGCTGAGTATTTGCGTTCTGCTGCTGTTGAAGAAAAAATCTTGCCTGCAAGTGCTAATAAGTTTATTTCGCTTATAATGGAAGCGAATTTAACAAAGCACCAATACATCCTCATTAGAGAGTTTGTCAATAGCAAAATTTCTTCTGAGCTGTTTTGCAGCTATGATAATGTTTTAAAAGAAAAAAAGAAATGTTATCCGGAAAAAATTACAATTAGTGAAGCACATGCAGAAGTGGAGCTTCAAAGTTTATTGGACCATACAACAAAGCGCATTATCGAGTTGCAAGAAAGTGTAATAAGTGGTGTAGTCGCCGATCCTATTTGCAACCTAAAACTAATAGGGAAATGGGGCTTCGACGGCAGCTCTGGGTACAGCGAATACAATCAGAAAGTGGAGAACAATAATTTGGAAGACAGTCACTTGTTTGTCACGTCATATGTTCCGCTTGCTCTATTAGCAACTGACGATACGTCCAAAATTGTATGGAAAAACCCACGACCAGCATCCACACGATATTGTCGACCTGTGCGATTTCAATTTATTAAGGAATCAACTGAGTTAAGTATAGAGGAGGAAAAATATTTCAAGGACAAAATTAAGAACCTTGTTCCGACGAAAATAGCTGTTGGCAATAAAACATTATCTGTTGAGCATATTTTGCAACTCACAATGGTTGATGGCAAAATTTGTAATGCCTTAACCCAAACATCATCCTCAAAATGCTATATATGCAACGCCAAACCCACAGAGATGAACAATATTCAGAAAAGTTGCAAAGGGAAGTTCATCAGGATCGGTTTCATTTTAGGTTGTGACCACTTCATGCATATATACGATTTTTTGAATATTTCATTTATTTGTCCTAGAGACTTGATGTGCAAGTCTGGCAAGTTAGAGGAGACGAAGGAAAACTTAAATTTTTGGAAAGAAAAAGAAAAATTCAAACAGAATTCCGTATAAAAATGGGATTGATTGTTGATAAGCCGAAGGTTTGTGGATGTAGAACACTGCCAGATAACTCTTCAGCAATCCTAGGTTATCCGCCGAAATAACAGGCCTAAATGAAGACCTTATTGAACGGTGTGCAACCATACTGCAAGCACTCTGTTCAGGATACAAAATTAATGTGGAAAAATTTAAGACATTTGCACTCCAAATAGCGACTGATCTTACAAGGACTTATTCATGGTATTATCTTCCGCCAACTGTTCATAAAATTTTAATTCATGGACCATCCATAATTGAAAACGCTCTGGTGTCGATTGGGGAGTTGTCAGAGGAAGCTGCTGAGTCGAGAAATAAGGACACAAAGAAATTTCGTCTAATTCATGCATGAAAAATGTCTCGAGTAGCAACAAATGAAGATCTACTCAATCGCTTACTTCTTTCTTCGGATCCTTTCACAGCGGGACAACGAAAGTTACCCCCTAAAAATAAGTCTGTTTTTATTAAAAATGTTTTTCATCTTTTAGAATAATATATTAAATAATAACGTACCTTATGTGAAAAAATTACAAACAAAATCATTATTACTATTTTTATTTGAAGATATGGAGCAGAGTGTATAACTTTAATAGGGGACTGAATATGAATGTTTTTTTTTGAGTTTTTTTTTTTATATTTTTATTACATTTTAGAAAAAGGTTTAGATTTTTAACACCACTAGAAGTATTTTTGGCCGTATTTCCGCCGTTTCGCAGTCGTCGGCTATGATCCCGAGCAATGTGCACTTGCAGCACGAAATTCTTTGTATGGATGACTGTTTTAGTATGGGCTTAACCCAAGTCAACAATGTATTTGATAGGATAAATAAGATTCTAGATTTAGTTTTAGTTGGACCTGATGTCAACTGCCGTGTTACGCGCTGCGAACTGCCAATTGTAGAATGCGATATGCATCATATGCCACTGCTACTAGCAGTTAAATTCTTTTGTTACTCGCCTCGAGCGGAACTTGATTTTGATTATTATACCCGGTACTCGAAGAGTATAGGGGTATATTAGGTTTGTGGTGATAACGGATGTGTGTAACGCCCAGAAGGAAGCGTTTCCGACCCCATAAAGTATATATATTCTTGATCAGCATCAATAGCCGAGTCGATATAGCCATGTTTGTCTGTCCGTCCGTCCGTCTGTCCGTCTGTCCCTCTTCATTTGCACCTAGATCTCAGAGTCTATAAAAGCTAGACCAACCAAGCTATGTATCCAGTCTCCTGTGTGATCACACTACTCCAAATGTGTTGCAAAATTTCGCACCGCCCCCTTCCGCCCGCACAAAGAACGAAAGTCTGTGACGTACACAATTTTGAAGATACGAGAAAACTAAAAACGCAGTATCATAGAGAATGACCATTTCTATCAGAGTGTTGGATCTGAATCAGATCAGATTATTAATATAGCCACAATGAAGAAAACCATTTTGAAAGTCATCGTTCCCTCTCGCTCTCTCTCACACGCGACCCCATCTGCTTTGCCCATTCGTATTTTTTGACGCAAAGGTCTCAGAGGCTATAAGAGCTAGAGCAACCAAACTTTCTAGGCAAACTTCGGTGATATCAAACCAGCACGAGTTTATTTCAAAATGTTGCCACGCCCCCTTCCGCACCCACAAAGGACGAAAAAATGTGGAATCCACAATTTTTAAGATAGGAAAAAATCAAGAACGCAAAATCATGGAAAATATCCGTATCTACCAGATTGCCTAATCTGGATCAGGTCAAACTACTATTATAGCCAGAAGGAACAAATTAAATTTCAGTGGCTACGCAACGCCTACTAAGCGCTTACTCATTCTCTATCTCTCTCGCACACACTTACACGGCTCGTCTGAGTAGTTTTACATGTACATGTAAAAATGTAGAAGCTGATGTAAAGATTATATGTAAACAAAAATAGAAACAGAAAACTTTTAATATATAAAAATCTAAAATAAGGTTCGACATAATTTTTTGAAATTTTCCATTTGGGCCAAAATTTAATTCGTCCCTTTTGCGAACATATAATAAATTTCATAAATGATAAATGACTGAGTACCATGTATAAATTAGAGCCGCGGCCCTTTTTATCTTTGTAGATGGAATCAGTCGCTTTGTGCTTTTGGCGTGCACAAATATTTCTATAAATTAGAAGTTATATTCGAAACAATTAAAAACAAGTAGAATGAAAGAGAGACATCAAAATATAAAACATAGGAAAAAAACGATAACACTACTCGACAAAATTCAACTTTTTTTTTCCGCTTACTTACTTTTCTGATAAATTTGGAGATTTAAATTTTTTTAAAAAATTAAATTAAATTTAACTCAAATATTTTTTTTCGACTTTTCCTGAGTTTTCAAAGTCAAAATTTCGGGTGAAAAATACCGAAAAAAATTATGAAATTTCAATTCGGAAGCTTAATATCTTCCAGACGTTAAGTTGCAGCTAAAAAGTGTCTGAGTCGGATTTATAGCTGTATTTATCAGCTTTTTTTAACTGCAAAGACCAATACAACCAGTTGTAGGAAACTTAAGTTATGTAAAAAATAGAAGCACTACCTATGACAAAAAATACCAGATTTTTTAAAAATTCTTTAAAAAAAAACTGCTCCATGAAAAAAAAAACATTCCTTAAAAATTTTTAAACATCCAAATCTATCAGAAAAATTCATTTTTGGCGACAGCGGAAAAGTCGTGTCGACTAGTGTAATCGTAGACGAAATAAGGAAGAAAAATCAACCCACAGATCCCAAAATATTTAACAGGCTTTTTACACTAGGTGCGTTTCCTATCGATATCGGAAAAGACGCAGCAGAGAAGAATCAGAAAAGACGTTTAGGCTGCGTCTTTACGTCTTTAGAACAGCAGACGAGAGGAAGACAAATTTGTAAACAAAGTTAATTATCGCACACAAATCAACGGAACATGTCATAAAAAGAGTTGATTCTTTTATCTGCGGTGGCGCAAATAAAGAGAATCTATTGAAGTGCATGGAAGCGGCGGGGTTATCTGCAGAAATGTTGCGACTTGTCTTGCGAATGCAAAGTCCTCCTCGCGTTTGGACTTCCCTTGTAAGTAAAGACCAGGTAATGTTCTCTTTTCAATGAAATAATGTATTCTTAATTTCAATAGCCACATTTCGGTTAATTTTGGGAGTGAAAAGATTCAAAGACATAGGATTTGCAAGAAAAAATTTTAAGTCAACTATATTTTTGAAATTCTTGACTTAATAATAAAATTAGCTTAGACAATTTGTTCTAAGTATTACATGTATTTTTGCCCCTTTTTACTCAGTTCAAAATTTTACACAGCAAAAATTTAAATTTTAATCTGTTGCCAATCGAATATAACGAATAAACGCAACTGCGTCGGAAAACGACGCAACTTTTTGCCACCACTAGAGCCCTATGCTAAGCCTATGTAAAAACAACTGCGTTTCTGGGAAGACGCAAAGAATCAACACGCAGCCTTACTATAGACGGCACATAAAACGACAGAAAAAGGTATGTACACATATGTTTAAATATAAGTGCTCTTTCTCAAAACTTTCAGGTTCGCTCTTTATCGCCGAAAGATTCAAAGAAAAAGAAAGATTCAAAAAAAGATTTGGACATGGATTTATCAAACAAAGTACATAAGTGAGCCAAACACATATATGACATGTCGAATCGGTTTTCTTGTTTTTAAATTTTCGGTTTTGTTGAACAGGCGCACAAGCCCAAGTAGAAGATCATGAGCTTTCAGAGTTTCTTCAAAGCTCAAACTATGATTGCATGAAATATGAAGCTTTACACCTGTGTCCATTAATGTGGATCTAAATTAACGAAAAGTATCGCCATTAGACGAATTAAAAATATTTTAAATGCAATTATTATCCACTATTTTTTCTTTCATTATAATTATGATATATGGATATAAATGTATATCCCTTGTTTATTTTTATAGACTTTAAGTTCACAATTTTTCATTCATTGTGAGAATACCTTTCTCGGTGTGTGGGTGATCAATTTTTTTTTGTTTTTTTTTCTTTTTTAGGATGGTTGTAATTTATTACTATGACTACTTATATCACAACATAATAATAATTTTTTATTGCTTCCTGTAACTAAATAGATACTTATGCAATAAAGAAAGATAACCAAACTGAAAGGATAATCCAGGTATGGTTGGGTGATCATGGTTGAGAGGACAAGGCTATTGCAACAACACCAGCACAGCGGATAGTCGTGTCGGATGAAGATTGCATTGTCATAGTTTCCCTGTCCCTTTACATTTTCCTTCTCCTTTCTGTTTCAGTAAATATTTTTGCTGCCTGATCTCTGCCTCTTTTCAGATTTAAGTGGTCAATAGCAAAGAGAAGCACGCGAAGAATAAATTTTAACCAGATTAGGCAACGAAGCGAGAACATAGCGTCACCATTTCTGATAAATTTGGAGATTTAAATTTTATTTAAAAAATTACGGTTTTTTTTAAAGAATTTTTTTTTTAATTTGTCCTACTTTATTCCAGAAGAAGTGCTTCAATTTTTCAAATAACTTAAGTTTCTTAGAACTGGTCGTATTGAACTTTGCAATTCTGAAAAGCTAACAAATGCAGCTGCAGGTTAACGTCTGGAAGATATAAAGATTTCAAATACAAATTTCATAATTTTGTAAGGTATTTTTTCCCGATATTTTGATTTTGAAAACTCAGGAAAAGTGTCAGGATTTATAGTTTTCATTTGTTAGCTTTTCAGAACTGCAAAATTTCAATATAAAGTTCAATATAATTAGTTATAAGAAACTTAAGTTTGACAAATTAAAGAAAAATACAAAAACTAAGCCATACAAAAACCATAATTGTTAAAACAATTTTAAATCTCCAATTCTATCAGAAAACATAATTTTGGTCCACAGTAGAAATGTCTTGTTGACTTGTGTTGTCTGTGTGAGCTTTCAACGTTCTCAACTTTTCTAGAATGGTGCGCACCTATCCGTTACTTGAAGACTAGTTATAGGGCTATAATAGATTTTTGGTGATGTGGGTCTAACATCCAAAAGGAATCGTTTTCGACCCCATAAGGTATTTATATTCTTGATCAGCATTTATAACAGAGTCGATATGGCCATGTCTGATGCATAGATTCATAGAGAATGAACATTATATATAATTTAAAAATTATATAAATCGTAAGCTCACATATGTACTGACTGAGTACCGCATATAAAGTAGAGCCGAAGCCTTTGTCGAGGCGTACATCGTGCCCCCTCGTTTTTTATACCATGTATTCGAAGAGTATAGGGGTATATTAGATTTGTGGTGATAACGGATGTGTGTAACGCCCAGAACGAAGCGTTCCGACTCCATAAAGTGTATATATTCTTGATCAGCATCAATAGCAGAGTCGATATAGCCATGTCTGTCTGTCCGTCCGCGGACGATCTCAGAAGATCTCAGAGACTATAAAAGCTGGAGCAACCAAATTTTGTATCCAGTCTCCTTTGTTATCACACTACTACGAGTGTATTTCAAAATATCGCCCCGCCCCTTTCGGACAAAAATCTGTGGCATACAAAATTTTGTAGATTCAAGAAAACTAAAATTGCTAAAAAAAACGAGAGGGAACGTTGTGAGCCGCGGCAAAGGCCGCGGCTCTACCTTATACCCGGTACTCAATCAGTATATATATACATACATATATGAGCCTACGATTTATGAAATTTATTATATGTTCTTAAAAGGGACGAAAATAATATTTAAATTAAAAAAATGAATTTTTTTGGAATTTTTATACATTTTTCCATTTTTGTTTACATATGCTTTGTATATCTGCGCCTACATTTCTACATGACATGTATAACTACATATTTGAGACGTACAAGTGTTTAGGACAGAGAGAGAGAGGGAGGCGGCATGAGTCAGCGCTTGGCAGGCGTTGCGTAGCCACTGAAACTTAATTTGTTTCTTCTGGCCATAATATTGATCCGATCTGATCCAGATTCGGTTTTCTGGTAGATATGGTAATTTTTCATGATTCTGCGTTTTTGGTTTTCATTTATCTTAAAAATTGTGGATTCCATTTCATTTATCTTAAAAATTGTGGATTCCACAGATTTTCGTTTTTTGTGGTTGCGGAAGGGGGCGTGGCAAAATTTTAAAACAAACTCGTGCTGGTTCGGTATCACAGGAGCTCGGATAGAAAGTTTGGTTGCTCTAGCCCTTATAGTCTCTGAGAACTAGGCGTCAAAAAATACGAATGGGCAAAGCAGATGGGGTCGCCTGTGTGAGAGAGCGAGAGGGAATGATGACTTTTGAAATGGTTTTCTTCATTGTAGCTATAATAATGATCCAATCTGATCCAGATTGAACACTGTGATAGAAATTGTCATTCTCTATGATTCTGCGTTTTTAGTTTTCTCGTATCTTCAACATTGTGTACGCCACAGACTTTCGTCCTTTGTGCGGGCGGAAAGGGGCGGGGCGAAATTTTGCAACACATTTGGAGTAGTGTGATCACACAGGAGGCTGGGTACAAAACTTGGTTGCTCTATCTTAAATGGTCTCTGAGATATAGGCGCAAATGAAGACGGACAGACGGTCGGACGGACGGACGGACGGACGGACGGACAGACAGACATGGCTATATCGACTCGGCTATTGATGCTGATCAAGAATATATATACTTTATGGGGTCGGAAACGCTTCCTTCTGGGCGTTACACACAACCGTTATCCCCACAAATCTAATATACCCCTATACTCTTCGAGTACCGGGTATAAAAAGCATATGGAAGCAATACAAACAGATAACATTTAATATATAAAAATCTACCATAATGTTCGCCCTTATTTTTTGAATTTGTCCATTTTGGCCAAAATTTAATTCGTCCCTTTTGCGAACATATAACAAATTACAAAAATCGTAAGCTCATATATTGTATATACTGACTATATACATAATATACTATAGTATATACATATATATATAAAGTAGAGCCGCGGCAAAGGCCAACGTTCCCCCTTCGTTTTTTGTTATTTTTGAGCTCTTGGAAAAATTTTCGGCACCGTATCAATTGTTTTATTTTATTCCGTAACTGGGATGGAATCTTCTGGTCAAACGAAAATACCCTACCTAAGCGAACGAACGAACAAGGGTATCTAATCTTCGGCTCTCAAAACAAACCTCCCTATTCGGTTTTCTTCGACAATACAAACACAGGCGTACAAAAAGTTTGGAACGATTTTTTTCCAAGACCTTAGCTCATATATGAATATATACGTATACGTATTACGTATTACGTGTATGTATTATTCTGTTTGTATAGACGGCTAGCAAGTATACTGGAAGAGCTTAAAATTTCACAACGTCAACGCATGCTCGCTAAAATGCGTTGGAAAGGTCACATTCAAATACGAAAATGCTTCAGTCCCTTTAAATTGCTTGCAACTGAGTGCACTTTCCGTTGAGCTTTCAATTGTTTTGGCTTCATTAGTGTGTGTTATTTTTATTAACATTCGTGAAGCCATAAAAGATTGTAGGGCAGAAGTTAAATTATTGAAGTAATATTAACTTCTTAACAATATGGAAAAGTTACACCAGTATCAGGGCATCACAGGCCGCTTTCATCAATTAAGAGACAATATTAAGGAAGTATACCATGACTTTAATGATGATGATTCGACGAATATAGTACAAAGAGCTAAAAAAAGTGCTTTGGGGCAGCTCAAAGGAAACACCAGTGCGAATAAGGATTACTCACACATATTCAGGTAATCAAATTAAAATACTCAATTAAGGTTTTCTATGTCTAAACGTTGTACGTTGTTGTTATTTAATTGGTTTTATTTATTACAATGCAGACCATATATATTTATTAATGTATTTTATTTACCTTGTTATGGGCACACTTGAAAAATACGAAAAAAAAAACTCGCAAAAAGTGATCTGTGGAGCAAACAAAAGCTTTATATTTCCCAGACGGAAAATTCGGCATATGAAGTTTTGTTTAAACGGCTCCAACTTAGCCGTTTATCCATCAATTCTAAAAAACGATACCTTAAACGACCTAATTAATGTGTCTATCTATAACCAATAATGTTAGCTACGAAATATTCGTTTTTCGACTTTTCCTGAGTTTTAAAATAAAAATTTCGGGAAAAAATACCGCAAAAAATGATGAAATTTGTATTTTAAATATAAATTGTATTTAATAAGAAATATAAATTATTTTGGTTGATTTAAATTTAAAAAAAAAAGCCTAAGAAATAATTTGTATTTATATATACTTCCGCAAGGCAGCAGCCTATGCATCCGTTCTCTCCCGCTCTTCATTCTTTCTTTTGTCTTCGCTATCGCGCTCTCGATAATTCGGCCTGGGTAACTCGGCCTGCTTGCTCTTATCATCGCGCTCGAGGTTAAGGTTGCATGTAAGTAACATGTCACGATGTCACAATGACCAAAAAACACCATAAAACAGAGAAGCGATGAGAATAACTTGAGAAATGAATTGTCTTAAATCTTTTGGCAGAAAATATGTATGTTTTTATTTACATATGTATGTTTGCCTTATGATAGTGTTCTACTGAAGGTTATCGCCCGATTAACACATTAAATTAAAATACAATTAGAAATTATAGGTTTTTTTCGCACAAAAACATTTATATTATTAACGAGCTAACTAACATAAATTTTGATGTCATTGGCATACCTATGTACTTTACATTCTTCACATTCTAGGTAGAATATCTTCTTCAATATCCGATATCAGTCTTTTGTGTGAGCTGTACATACATACATATGTACGATCATTGCGTCTCAGTGACAATTATTCGCGCATTATACAGAACAAAAAGCGCAAGACTAACAAAACGGTAAACGAAGTCGGTGGCAGCACCTAAGCTGAGAAAACTGAAAAGCTACCGGATAACCCCAAATTTGCGTTGCAACGTGGCGATAACGAAACGATAACAATTTCAGACCGATCCAACCATGCCCTCATTTTCTTTTCTTGCTTAAACAAATTCGATTAAAAATAACAAAATTAAATTCAATTTAATATATTTAAAATATATCATTCAAATATTTATATTTATTTTATAAACGAGGGGAAACGTTGTTCTACTACCTTATACCCGGTACTCAGTCAATATATACATACATTTAAGAGCTTAAGATTTATGCAACTTATAATATGTCCGCAAAAGGGACGAATTAAATTTTGAGCAAAAAAACAGATTTTACAGTAGATGTAAAAAGCATACGTAAACAAATATGGAAACATGTACAAAAATTCCAAAAATGTTTGACTTCATTTTTTTATTTTAATAAATATTATATACATATTTATATATATATTATTATTATATATATTTCTATATACTTACATATATATTAAATACTTATTAAAATAAAAAAATGAAGTCAAACCGTTTTTGGAATTTTTATAAATGTTTCCATTTTTGTTTATATATGCCTTTTAAATCTGCTTCTATATTTCATAATGTATGTACATATATAACTACATATTCGAGACGTACACGTGTGTACGAAAGAGGGAATGAGTAAGCGCTTGGCAGGCGTTGCGTAGCGACTGAAATTTAATTTGTTCCTTCTGTCCATAATAATGATTTAACCTGATCCAGATTCGGCAATCTGTTAGACACGGTCATTTTCCATGATTCTGCGCTTTTCGTTGTCTCGTACCATAAGAATTGTGGATTCCACAGCTTTTCGTCCTTTGTGGGGGCGGATGGAAGCGTGGTTTGATATCACAGGAGTTTGGATAGAAAGTTTGGTTGCTCTAGCTCTTATAGTCTCTGAGAACTAGGCGTCAAAAAAGACGAATGGGCAAATCAGACGGGGTCGCAGTGAGAGAGAGCGAGAGGGAACCATGCTTTTCAAATTGGTTTTCTTCATTGTAGCTATATTAATGATACGATCTGGTCCAGGTTCAACACCCTGATAGAAATGATCATCATCTATGATTCTACGTTTTTAGTTTTATCGTATCTTCAAAATTGTGTATGCCACAGATTTTCGTTCTTTGTGCGGGCGAAAGGGGGTGCGGCGAAATTTTTAAATACACTTGGAGTAGTGTGATAACACAGGAGACTGGATAAAAAAACTTGGTTGCTATAGCTTTATTAGTCACTGAGATATAGGCGCTAATGAAGACGTACGGACGGACAGACGGACGGACAGACAGACATGGATATATCGACTCGGCTATTGATGCTGATAAAAAATATATATATATTATGGGGTCGGAAACGCTTCCTTCTGGACGTTACACACATCCGTTATCACCACAAATCTAATATACACCTATACTCTTCGAGTACCGCGTATAAAAACAGTTGAGTAAATGCTATTTTAGCTCAATTTTTTTTGGAGTTCATGCGTAACAATAAGAATTGTAGTACAGAGTTGTAGTATATAAAAATATTTTGTTTGTGAAATTTTGGTCTTCTCTTAGTTTTGTTTTTAGTGAGGGATCTGAACAATATTTAAAAAATGTTCTTCACAGAAATAGTGAATTTTTCGCTCCGCTCTAAATTTATAAACAATTTGTATACATCAAATTTTGAATTTTGTTCCCAACCAATTAAAGCGCTTGAGTGACAGCCCTGACAAACATATGTTTTGTGCGATTGTCTGAAACAGGCAAACGTCAATTAATTCTTAATTGAGAATATAATACATAATAAAAAAACATGCCTATTTTAATAGCCAGACACATTCTTAGAAGGACGCAATTACGAGAAAGAGTGGAGTCTATGATATTTAGATTTGTGGTGATAGTGGATGTGTATAAAGCCGACCCCATATAGTGTATATGGGTGAATGCAACAGCGGTGGTGTAGTAACGCCTTCAGGCTTTATTGCACCTCTAAAAGTACGATAACGCCTGATCGCGATATGCCATTGCACCTTCAGGCGTTATCGCACTATGTGAAAGCTTTAGGTCAAACTGTTCACACTATATTATGTTGTATTTGTTTGGATATACATACCTAGGGATGTGGTGATAAAACCATGTACCTACTTTAAACTGTGTATAGATTGTCTTCAAATTACACAAACAAATGCGAACCATAATGGTTTACAGTCGCTTTGTCCTTATTGTCGTCAAAAAATTATTACTCATATTACTTACAAAATTATTCAATAAAAAATATTACTCATGTGTTAAGAAAACCGAAAGCTTGTGTTCTCTAATGTTTCTGGTTTATATGAATGTTAATTACAAAATAAAAAAAAATTGCCTTTTATCGTTTTTTTCAATATGTTGCATTTAATAATGAAAATCTTACGTTCTAAATAGTTTAAAAAGGTGATAAGTTTATTTTCTAACTTTCTATCTAACTATGTATATGTACATATATCTTACTATTCCAATCTTTAAAAAGTTTACGATAAAAATAATTTAGTAATTAGAAAAAAAACCCATTTAAACTAATTAGACCGTAAATACATAAAATTCACATAATTTAAGTTTCTTTGAATTGGTTGTATAGATTTTTGCAGTCCTGAAAAGCTACCAAATGCAGCTATAAATCCGACTCAGACACTTTGAAGCTGCAGCTTAACGTCTGGAAGGTATTAAGATTTCAAATTCAAATTTCATAATTTTTTGACATATTTTTTCTCGAAATTTTGTGTTTAAAAACTCAGCAAAAGGAAAAAAAAAATATTTTGTGGCTAACAAAACACATTAATTAGGCGTCGTTTAAGGTATCGTTTATAAAAATAAACGACCAAGTGGCAGCCGTTTGACCAAAACTTCAATTTTCAATTCAATTTTCGAGCTGAGCAGACGCTGTAGCGTGTGAGAGAGAGAGAGAGCGAACGATGCCTTTCGAAATGATTTTCTTTGTTTAGCTATATTAATGATGCGATCTGATGGTTAAACGGCTAAGTTGCAGCTTTTTGAGCAAACTTTCATATGCCTAATTTTGAACATTCCAAATACTATTTTTCCATTAAAGACGATTAGGTTAGGTTAGGTTAGGTTGCAGCGGCTGCCCGACTCACTGGGAGCCCAGCACACTTAGGCCGTTTCCGGCCCGTTGTGATACCGCGGGGGAATCTGCCCCTACTCGCATTGTGAGACCAGAGGTCAACAGTTGTCCCAGCATGCAGCTTTTATGAAGTTAGCTATCTTTCTGGGACATATGGTGGACATTACCGAAATGTCTGAAGTGAAGGGCGAGCCCAAGTGCTGTAGCCTTCTTCTGCTGAGAACTGGGCAAGAGCAGAACAGGTGTTCCACCGTTTCATCCTCTTCTTCATCTCTACAGCTACGGCAAAAATCATTGTTTGGGGCGCCCAGTCTATTAGCATGGGTACCTACTAACCAGTGCCCCGTTAGGGAGCGTATGACTGCGCTGCACCTTCGTCTGCCGAGCCTGCATAGCTCAGAGGTGCGCTTCCTATCTATGGTTGGCCATGTTTGCCGAGATATACGACAACGTGGTACTGATTGCCACTTGTTATCTGTTAGTTGCTTATATTGCTCCTTTATTATGAGCCTACATGTGGCCATCGGCATACGAGTATCCTCCTTGTCTTGGAGAAGGGGGATTGTAGTGCCAAGTCTGGCCAGCTCGTCTGCAATACAGTTGCCTTCGATGTCCCGATGTCCCGGGACCCATATAAGGCTAATAACAAATTGCTGAGCCATCTCGTGAAGAGATTTGCGGCAATCTGCAACGGTGGCCGAGTTTGCGGAGATCGCATTAAGCGATTTGATTGCAGCTTGGCTATCACTATAGATGTTTACGCGGGTTACCATGGCGGTAGTTAGCTGTTCGGAGTATATGCCTCATCCGACCCTATTGTTCAGCTTTGATCCATCTGTGAAGATGTTTAGGGCCCCTTTTGGGCCTGGGGGTCCCTCACTCCACTCGTCTCTGTGGGGGATAATTGCATCGAAGGGGGTATCTGTGTACTCCCTTGGAACACAGTAGTCCGTTTTAGTAGGAACGGAACTGCCGTTTAGTATTGTGACCTGTGTTTAGGAGTGACCTGTGTGCTGTGGTGTCCATTGGTCAGAGTCTCTCAGTCGTATTGCTGCCATTTGCGCCCTTTCTTTTCCTGCGAGGGCAAGGCTTTGGAGGCACAGAATGGCATCTAGCGCATCATTTGGAGTGGTACGAAGAGCTCCACTGATGCAAAGGGCGGCTGTTCGCTGAACCTTGTCGAGCTGTTTGGTGATCGTCCTTTTCGATAAGGCCGGCCACCATACAGTAACTCCATAAAGAATTATCGGTCTAACTATGGCTTGGTATATCCATTGGATTATACTTGGGTTCATGCCCCATTTTAAGCCGATAGCTTTTTTGCAAGTGTAGAGGGCTATCGTGGCCTTCTTCACTCTGTCTTTGATATTCAGGTTCCAGTTTAGCTTTTTGTCGATTACTAACCCTAAGTAATTGGCACTGTCGCTAAAGGAGAGCCTGCATCCGTTTAATGTGGGTGGGTTTAGAGACGGAATCTTGTATTTGCTTGTAAATAGCACAAGTTCTGTCTTTGAGGGATTAACTCCAAGACCCCGCGATTCTGTCCACCTTGACAGTCTCGCGAGCTTTGCGGTCATTAAGTCGCAGAGTGTTTGAGGGTATTTGCCCAAAAAGATAATTGCTACGTCGTCCGCGTATGCCACGACTTTGCAGCAAGCCTTAAGCCTTTTTTTGCCTTAAGCCAAGCGTGTGGTATTCTCCCCACTACCAGTATCTTCTTAAAGATACATCGCGGCCAGTTGATGGCCGTGTCTCCGGCTTTTTGTAGTTGGGCCGGAATGATCTGGTCCGGACCAGGGGATTTGAACGGATGGAAACTGTTTATTGCCCAGCCTATGTTCCGTTTTGAGAAAATGTGCTCCATCGAGGTGATCGAACCCTCACTAGGGAGGTGGGTCGGTCCATTGATGGAGCACCCTGGAAAATGAGTATCGAGAAGAATGTGTAGGGACTCCTCACTGGAGTTGGTCCACGTACCATCGCTTCTCTTAAGGTATCCCACCGAGGGGGTCGTTTTGGAGAGGATCTTGCGCAGTCTTGCAGCTTCCGACGTTACCTCGATTTCAGAACAAAATCTTTGCCAAGAGGCCCTTTTTGCCTGTCTGATTTCTTTCTTGTATAGGGCCAGACTATTTTTATAATCTGCCCAGTGTTGCTCCTCGTTAGCGCGTTTGGCCCTGTTGAAGAGGGACCTGCAGCTTTTTCGTAGGGTATCTATTTGTTTTGACCACCAAGGGGGTTTCTTTTTCCCCTTGTGTTGGTTTGATGGGCGTGCTGCCGTGAAGGCCGTGTTGCATGCTTTAGTAAACCTGTCCACTAGATGATTTAGATCGTGCTCTGTGTTCAGGCAGATTGGTGCCTTGGAGGGAAGAAGTCCCTCCATGACTTTGACATATTTTACCCAGTTGGCTTTCCTAGGGTTAGCAAAGACAGTGGGTTTTGGGCTCTCGAGATATAGTGTGGTCTCGATATATCTGTGGTCCGAAAAGGAATGGTCCTCCAGAACTTTCCAATTCATAACTATGTCTGACAGTTTGTGAGACACTAATGTTAGGTCAATTACCTCTTGTCTATTCTTAATTATAAACGTGGGATCATTGCCCCGATTGCAGATTAGGAGATTAGAGTTTAGGATGAAGCTGAATAATGACTCACCCCTTACATTTGTGTCCGAACTCCCCCATTGGGTGTAGTGGGCGTTGGCATCGCAGCCTATTACAAGGCCTATATCCGACCTTTCGCTTTCTCTGGTGAGTTTGCGAACTAGGTCACCGGGAGGATCGCTTTCTCTTGAGCCATATAGGACGACATCAGCCTTATTTGGGAACCTTGTAGTTCAAGGCTTGCCGCTGTGTTGTCACCATTGCTAAAGTTGTGGAGCAGAAAGATATTTAAGTGCTTCCTTGCAAGAATGCAGGTACGTATTTTACCTTCTTTCTGAGCTACAATAAGCTTGTGCTCCTTCTTCGCTAATCCACAGACCTTGTCTCCTACTACCCAAGGCTCTTGGATCAGGACTACGTCTGCTCCGCTCGCTTCCAAGCGGAGTATGAGGGCAGCGGATGCTGCTTTACAGTGGTGGAGATTTATCTGAAGGAGTCTTAGAGACATCGACAGAGTTCTCCACCACTTAAAGACGATTAAAAACACAGGATTTTTGTAAGAAAAAAAACTGTTATATGTCGGCTAATGGAATTTAACTGCAACTTCTTCATCTATTCTTACAAACGATATATTAAATTACGCCTAATTCATGTGTCTATCTAAAACCAAAAAATTATTCCAAGAAATCTTTTTTTCTAATTTTTTCTAAAGTTAAAATTTTTAGACAATATACCGCAAACATGTATCAAATTTGAATTTTATTGATTATATCCAGACAGTAAGCTGAAACGGCAAATTGTCTGAGTCAGATTTATAGCAGCATTTCTCAGCTTTTTTAAACTTTTAATTTCCATTCAGTTATCAGGAAAATAGAAAACAGAAATAGAAAAAACATAAAAAAATGTCAGATATTTAAAACTTCTTTAAAAAATGTTTAAGTTATTTATTCAGTGGCACAACATAATAGATGTATTCAGAATGTATATGAATGTACATATGTAGTATAAACAGACTTCGACTTATAGCCTGTTTACATTAGTTATTGAGTTTCGGGCAAAACTCGTGTTCCGTTTACATGAGGAAGCATAGGGGACCTAGAGGTGGAAAAAAAGTTGAGTTTTGGTTGCGTTTCATTGAGTTTGACCGATTTTCCAAATATTTCAACCCTGATCTGCCTATCGTGGAGCTATCACCATTACAGCATTTGTTGTAATCATCACGTGGGTGCAGTTCCAGATAAGCCAGGACTGCACTATTCCGGACGAATGTTTCGGGTCATTATCCTGGTAGAACCGGAAATCACGTCGGAAATCACGTTGCCAGTTGTATTTTGTAGCTCCTGGATGGTTATTCTTGATAACGCATCGGCTACATAGTTGTCTTTCCCCTTTAGATATTCTACCGTAAAATTATATTCCTCTAATTCAAGCCTCATTCTTGTTAATTTTGAACTTGGGTTTACCATTGAAAATAAATATGTAAGTGGCCTATGATCTGTTTTGACAGTGAAATGCCTACCATAAATATATGGTCTGAAATGTGTTATTGCCCAATGAATTGCTGTGAGTTCCTGTTCCGTTGTACTCTTATTACTTTCTCCCTTGGTGAATGACTTGGATGCATATGCAACTGGAAGTTGGAGTCCGTTAAGGTTTTGAGTCAAAACCGCTCCACACGCTTGTTTACTTGCATCCGTTATTATACAAAATTCCTTTGTGAAGTCTGGGTATTGTAACAGAGTTGGTTTAATGAGTTGAGATTTTAATTGTAAAAATGCATTTTGACAATCATCCGTCCATTCAATAATAATTGCAAAATGCAATGAAACGTCTAGCGCTGTCCGCATCATGTGGGACTGGGTAATTTTGAATGACGTCGTATTTCTTGTCGTCTGGTAATATTCCCTTATTTGTGCATTTGTGTCCCAGAAATGTGACTTCATGCATAAAAAATGAACATTTTTCAGTATGTAGCTTTAAATTGTATTTCCTGCATTTGTCAAAAACATCAGTTAAGTTTTTAACCATAGTTTTTTCGGAACAACCAATTACTATTAAGTCATCCATATAAAGGAATGCTTGAGATGGTTCAAGTCCAGAGAATGCTATAGTCATCATTCTCTGGAATGAATTCGGCGCTATTTTTAGACCAAATGGTAATCGCGTGAAGCGATAAGAGCCATTGCTCGTTGAAAATGATGTTATATCTCTTGAAGTATTTTCTAGTTCAATTTGGTGAAAACCTGACATTAAGTCAAGGCATGAAAAATATTTTGCTCTACCTAACTGATCTAAGATATCATCAATTCTAGGTAGCGGAAACTTGTCGGCCAACAGCTTTTTGTTGATTTGACTATAGTCAATTACTAATCGCCATTTTCTCTCATTGGAATCTGAGTGGGATTTCTTTGGAACTAATAAAAGTGGGCTGTTATATTCTGATACGGATGGTTCGACAATTTTGTCGTTGATTAACTTCTGTACTTGGGCTTGAATTTCATCTTTCTGGCTGTGAGGATTCCTATAATTTTTTATATATATTGGTTCATCATCTTTTAATCTTAACTTTTGTTTATAAAAATTATTTGTTGAAATTGGTTCGGTTTCTAGTCCGAATATGTCAAATTAATATAACTCAGTTAATTTGGATTTGAACTGCTGTGGGATAGTCTAGACATGACTTCTTTGCTTTTACTACTAGTGTTTGTTTGAACTACTTCGTAGTCCGAAAGTGGTTCGTACTTTAGATTGCTTATTTTAACTAGTTGGTCTGTACTGGTTGTGTTCAGTAATCGGACAAATGCGTTTTCTGTAGTTGCGACTGTGTTTGCAACATAAATACCAGTTTTTATTTCCTGGTTTGGGATTAGTACACTATCTTCACTTGAAGATAGTTCAATCTTTCGGACAACCTCGGATCTTGCTGGTATAAGGATTGTATTATTACCAGACCTATGTGTTATTGGGACATGAATCGGAAAATTTAGGTTATTTGACGGATTATTAGCCAATCCTCTGTCGGTTTGAAATCTAATTGGCAATTGAATTTTTGTATGAAGTCGATGCCTATAATTCCGTCACATGGTATTGCAAATTGTGAGTTTACAATATGAAAACAGTGAGGAATTATATATTTGCTTGTCTGTATCTCAATGAAGGATAGACCTTGGGATTGTATTATCCCTTGGTTTATCCCTTGAATATTAATTTTGTTAGTTGTCCTGTCACGGTCGCCATGTAGAAAGGTCCTACAGGGTCCTGTCACGGTCGCCATGTAGAAAGGTCCAATGGTAGTTCATAAAGATTGCTTTGTGACTCCGACACGTCTGGTCGGAGTCAAGTATATTTCAATAATAATTCTTACACTTCTCTTATGGATTAGCTTAGCCTAACGCTGCCCATTGCTACGCTGGCAGAGCCAGCAGCGGAGCAGCGGCATACATAAGTATATGTATGTGTGTTTGTATATATTAAGCAACGGAAACGTTGCTGAAGAACGGAGAGGCGCATGCACTTAGTATATTATGTATATACGGTCAGAACCCTGCATTTATGCTGACTAGGTTCTGGCCGTTGCCCGCTACACTCAAGTGCGATCGTATTACGTTGCGCTGGGAATGTGTTGGGCTCTTTAAAGATTGTTTATGTCAGCGACAAAGTGTCGCTTTATGGATTTGTATTTATGCAATAATGTATTGCCGTTGATTTGTTACTGGGTACAGTGTACCCTCGATATATGTGCATACTACACTAGTTTCTGGAAGCTCCCCCCGCCCAGTCTTCATACTTAAATGTTATTGAAAATTTGTGAGCTGCGCTGGAGAAGAACATCCAGAATCTCAGGATTTCTAGCAAAAAGGACCTTAAAAAAGCTCAGCTGGAAGAAGGGAGCAAAATAAGCCCGGAAACCACTCGGAAGCTGATCTCTTCCATGAATAGTAGGTTAATAGCCGTAATAAAGGTTAGGGGATTACATACTAAGTATTAAAATACCTGCTTAACCTTTTATTCGACTAATATTAAACTGGTTTGTGGCTGCATCTTTCAAGCTAGGACTTGTATTTAAGATATATTTTAAGTTTTTATTTTATTTTTAAAACGGAGCAATATTTAAACAGCAAATAAAGTTCATTTTTTAAATGTGATAAAACATAAAACAAATTGGCGTTTAAACATTTTTTGTTTTTCCTCTAGTTTAAAATCTGTAGCACCTTTTGAAGTTTATGAAGTTTTGGCCAAACGGCTATAACTTAGCCGTTTATTTTATCAGCGATACCTTAAACGACTCCTAATTAGTGTGTCTATCTAAAACCAAAAATCTAGGCATTCAAATATTTTTTTTTCGACTTTTCCTGAGCTTTAAAAGTCAAAATTTCGGGGAAAAATACCGAAAAAAATAATGAAATTTCAATTTGGAATATTAATATCTTTCAGACGTTAAGTTGCAGCTACAAAGTGTCTGAGTCGGATTTATAGCTGCATTTGTCAGCTTTTTTAACTGCAAAGTTTAATACAACCAGTTGTAGGAAACTTAAGTTTTGTGAAAAATAGAACCTATGACAAATTTTTTAAAACTTCTTTAAAAAAAACTACTCCATGAAAAAAAAAACATTCTTTAAAAATTCTTAAGCATCCAAATCTATCAGAAAAAGTCATTTTTGGCGACAGCGGAAAAGTCGTGTCGACTAGTGTAACAACCATTGTAATTAATTGAAGATTAGACCAAGAATTAATTGAATTAGATTAAATATTTCCATGCGGAAATTTTCCTTAAAAAAGGATTCCAAGTTTATTCGCAACGTCCTCCTCTTAAAAAGATATAAATTGGGATAGTTAAATTATTTAATATAAAATAGAAGCACTAGAAATTTAAATGCCAATTCCTTACCAGGGTCCAAATGCGATTCTTGGAAATTTGATCCAAATACTCCACAGTTGCTGCAGACATCGTCGCCAACTCTATACACTGCAGCGTCGTTATCGTATCTTGCTCTGCCACATAGAAAATCATTAATTCTTGGTCGTTCATATAATTAAAATTAAATAAAATCAAATTTATGTACACAAGCACGTGCCAGCAGCCGAAACTCAATAACTCAACTTTTGCATAGTGTAGACAACAGTTCTAAGTTATTGAGTTACCTATCGATAAATGATAAATCGATTACACTGTAGTGTAAACAGACTATTAGACACACAAAACATTCGAGAGAGACTGTAATAGCCTTTTTACACTACGGTTAAGTTAAGGCCCCTTACTCTTTACTCTCTTTATAAATGACCTACCTTCTGTATTAACATACTCTCGAGTACTAATGTATGCGGATGATGTTAAGCTCTGTGTCCAGTATAAGGACATTTCTTTTCAATCCAGGTTGCAATCCGATCTCGATAGATTTCAGTCTTGGTGCTGTGCAAATTTATTAAACCTTAATGCTTCAAAATGTAAAGTAATGACTTTTCATCGCTCCAGCGCCTTTCTGGTTCCTTACACCCTTTGTGGTGGTTCTCTTGAGAGAATTACCCGGGTTGATGATCTTGGTGTTCTATAAGATCCCAAGTTAAAGTTTTCAGAACACATTTCCACCATGGTGAATAAGGCCATGGGCGTGCTTGGGTTTATAAAGAGGTGGTCAAAGGAATTTGACGACCCCTATATAACAAAGACTCTCTACACCTCTCTGGTTCGTCAGATTTTAGAATACGGCTCTTGTGTATGGTGCCCTCAGTACAACGTACACCAGGACCATATAGAATCAGTTCAGAAAAACTTTTTACTTTTTGCTCTACGCGGCCTTAGCTGGGATGCAGGTGTGAGACTGCCGTCTTACCCTAATAGATTGCTTTTATTAAACCTTCCAACCTTAGCTAATCGTAGGAAAATGCTTGGTGTGATTTTTGTGCACAACTTGATCAAGGGTGACGTAGATAGCCCTGACCTGTTGAGCCGCATAAACTTCACGATTCCTATTAGAAGCACTAAGAATAATACACCGTTATTTCTTCCGCTTTATAGATCGAATTATTCCGTGCATGAACCGTTTAGGGTCCTATGCTCGGATTATAATTCCCTCTACCATATTATATCTACTACTAACTCCCGTCCTAGTCTTAAATTACTGATACTATTATATCTTTCCCGTAATTAGAAATTATTTCGCTTCTTTAGTTAGATTAGTTCTATTTTTCCTCGATCACTAGTCTAACACCTATTTTTCCTGCATGTACGCGATCGGTTCGGTTAACGAGTCGCGCGTTATGCGGCAGCGCCCCTCGGTCGGTCGGTCAGCGCCCACAGAGATGAACAATATTTTGCAAAGGGAAGTTCATCAGGATCGGTTTCATTTTAGGTTGTGACCACTTCATGCATATATACGATTTTTTGAATATTTCATTTATTTGTCCTAGAGACTTGATGTGCAAGTCTGGCAAGTTAGAGGAGACGAAGGAAAACTTAAATTTTTGGAAAGAAAAAGAAAAATTCAAACAGAATTCCGTATAAAAATGGGATTGATTGTTGATAAGCCGAAGGTTTGTGGATGTAGAACACTGTCAGATAACTCTTCAGCAATCCTAGGTTATCCGCCGAAATAACAGGCCTAAATGAAGACCTTATTGAACGGTGTGCAACCATACTGCAAGCACTCTGTTCAGGATACAAAATTAATGTGGAAAAATTTAAGACATTTGCACTCCAAATAGCGACTGATCTTACAAGGACTTATTCATGGTATTATCTTCCGCCAACTGTTCATAAAATTTTAATTCATGGACCATCCATAATTGAAAACGCTCTGGTGTCGATTGGGGAGTTGTCAGAGGAAGCTGCTGAGTCGAGAAATAAGGACACAAAGAAATTTCGTCTAATTCATGCATGAAAAATTTCTCGAGTAGCAACAAATGAAGATCTACTTAATCGCTTACTTCTTTCTTCGGATCCTTTCACAGCGGGAAAACGAAAGTTACCCCCTAAAAATAAGTCTGTTTTTATTAAAAATGTTTTTCATCTTTTAGAATAATATATTAAATAATAACGTACCTTATGTGAAAAAATTACAAACAAAATCATTATTACTATTTTTATTTGAAGATATGGAGCAGAGTGTATAACTTTAATAGGGGGCTGAATATGAATGTTTTTTTTTGAGTTTTTTTTTTTATATTTTTATTACATTTTAGAAAAAGGTTTAGATTTTTAACACCACTAGAAGTATTTTTGGCCGTATTTCCGCCGTTTCGCAGTCGTCGGCTATGATCCCGAGCAATGTGCACTTGCAGCACGAAATTCTTTGTATGGATGACTGTTTTAGTATGGGCTTAACCCAAGTCAACAATGTATTTGATAGGATAAATAAGATTCTAGATTTAGTTTTAGTTGGACCTGATGTCAACTGCCGTGTTACGCGCTGCGAACTGCCAATTGTAGAATGCGATATGCATCATATGCCACTGCTACTAGCAGTTAAATTCTTTTGTTACTCGCCTCGAGCGGAACTTGATTTTGATTATTATACCCGGTACTCGAAGAGTATAGGGGTATATTAGGTTTGTGGTGATAACGGATGTGTGTAACGCCCAGAAGGAAGCGTTTCCGACCCCATAAAGTATATATATTCTTGATCAGCATCAATAGCCGAGTCGATATAGCCATGTTTGTCTGTCCGTCCGGCCGTCTGTCCGTCTGTCCCTCTTCATTTGCACCTAGATCTCAGAGACTATAAAAGCTAGACCAACCAAGCTATGTATCCAGTCTCCTGTGTGATCACACTACTCCAAATGTGTTGCAAAATTTCGCACCGCCCCCTTCCGCCCGCACAAAGAACGAAAGTCTGTGACGTACACAATTTTGAAGATACGAGAAAACTAAAAACGCAGTATCATAGAGAATGACCATTTCTATCAGAGTGTTGGATCTGAATCAGATCAGATTATTAATATAGCCACAATGAAGAAAACCATTTTGAAAGTCATCGTTCCCTCTCGCTCTCTCTCACACGCGACCCCATCTGCTTTGCCCATTCGTATTTTTTGACGCAAAGGTCTCAGAGGCTATAAGAGCCAGCCGATGCTGATAAGCTGACTCCGACCACCCCAATAGTGCAGCAGTTGATATCGTTCGCCACTCCAAAGGTAACGACAGCTGCTGGTGGTATTACCGGGTATTACCATCACAGGTGATAGGCCTGTGGTGCCAAGATTGGTGGGGATCCCACCAAAGAGACAAGTTTTTGTCTCGCGGCTAGCCCCTGATTCCAAAATAAATTATGTGACGGCTTATATCCAAAGCCACATACAAGCCCTTGATTTTAAGGTGGAAAAGTTTTACTTCTCCTGTGCCAGGGAGATAGCTTCTTTTAAATTAAGTGTCTCCCAAACTCACTTTAACACCATCTGTTCGGCCAAATTATGTTATGTTAAATTAAGTTATGCGGTAGCGCCCCTCGGTCGGTTGGGCGGGAGGTGGGATACGTTCTTGCCTGGGATCCGCGCGTAACAGCCATCGGCTGGTGTCGCTTGGGCCACTTGATGGTGCAGTCATTGCATATCAACGTCCTAAAGAAAAGTTATTGAGTTTCGGGCAAAACTCGAGTTTCGTTTACATGGGGAAGCATAGGGGACCTAGAGGTGGCAAAAAAGTTGAGTTTTGGTTGCGCTTAGTTGAGTTTGTCCGATTTTTCGAATATTTCAACCCTGATCTGCCTATCGTGTAATTATCACCACTAGAAAAACAACAAAAAACATATGAAAAAAAGGTAAACAAGCAAAAATATATAAAAATGACTTAATATCCAATTTTATTACTAGAAACTAGATTCGTTTGGTCGCCTGAGGCTTTGAAGATGCTATTAGAGTTATGGCACGAGAATAACGACGGGTTCCGCGGCGTACGCAAAAATTCTCATATTTATAAGGAACTAGCTGAAAAAATGAAAGATTTCGGTCCCTCGCATGCCGAAATTAAAAATAAAATAGTATAAACCTCAGCGTCGTTATTGTCTCTTGCTCTGCCACATAGAGCATTATTAGTTCTTGGGTATTCATATTAATAAAATTAAATAAAACACATTTTCGTAGACAGCACGTGCAAGCAGCCGAAACTGATGATGAAACCTCTCACTGCGCTTACATCGTAGAAGAAAAAATTTCCTTGGAATGCAGAGCTAGAAAATATTAGAAAAATGTCATCACCATCTTAGTGAACTAGTTCTTGTAATCTTCAACCTAAAATGTCCAATTGAATTTCATACCGACGCTAGTTCCTGTGGTTATGGAGCTATGTTTACTACTACATTGAATTGATGATATTCCTCATGTGAAGGAGTACTTTAGCAAAACAACTTCGCCTGAATCAACATATAATTCCTATGAATTAGAAACCCATTTTGAAAGTCATCTTTCCCTCTCGTTCTCTCTCACACGCGACCCTGCTTTGCCTATTCGTCCAAATGAGCGCCTAGATCGCAGAGACTATAAGAGCTAGAACAACCAAACTTTCTATCCTAGCTCCTGTGATATCACTTCAATACAAGTGTATTTCAAAATTTTGCCACGCCCCCTTCCGCCCCCACATAGAACGATAATCTGTGGAATCCACAATTTTTAAGATACAAGAAAACCAAAAACGCAGAACCAGAAGTGAGCGTGTCTACCAGATTGCCGAATCTGGATCAGGTCGGATCAATATTATAGACAAATGGAACCAATGAAATTGTAGTCGCCACGCACCGCCTTTCAAGCGCTTACTTATTCGCTCTCTCTGTCGCAAACACTTCCACGTCTCGTATGTGTAGTTATACATTTACATGTAGAAATGTAGAAGCTAATGAAAAAAGCATATTGATGCAATACAAACAGATAACATTTAATATATAAAAATCTACCATAGGGCTCCACCTAATTTTTTTAAATTGTCCATTTTGGCCAATTAATTCGTCTCTTTTGCGAACATATAACAAATTACATAAATCGTAAGCCCACATATATTCTGACTGAGTACCGGGTATAAAATAGAGCCTTTGTCGCGGCTCACAACGTTCCCTCTCGTTTAGAGCTTCTAATCGGCAATGAGGCACGTCCCATAGGTTTGATTACACCGTATGACGCTGAAGATAGGATTGATTAAGAGAGAGTGAGAACTTAAGAAGCTAAAACTATGAAAGCGTTGGCTAGGTATGATTTGACAAGAATAGTGCAGCAGTCCGTAGACCCTAAGTAGGTGATTATGTTTGGTTAAAAAGTAATGAAAGGCAAACTTGGATACAAAATTCAAAGGCGCGTTTCCCGTATTGGAGTTACTTGAGGGAGAGTAGTAACTAGTAAGTGAACGTATAAGTATTGCTACGATGATATTTGTAAAATGCCGGAAGGTCGCATTCCTAATGAACTAGACCTCAGTGGAGAGAAGTTTTGAGAAAAGTGATTATTTGTTCGTTCCGAATACGTTAAATAACTTCCATGTAGGTGAGGCGAGGAGAAAAAGATGGTATTAGGTAAGTTCCGTGCTTATGGGACATTGTAAATGAGTCATGATTATCCGACAGCCATGAGGTCTGAAGCGCGTATCTGGACAAAGGTCTAAACAGCAATTGTGGAAACTTTATTTGAGTCATTCTATATTTTTGGTGAAGAAGTAAATATACTATTAAAGAAACTAAGAAAAGGCGATATTACTGTGTTGAAAGAAAAGAAATGTGATCACAGAAACAATTGAGAATCGAAAAACACTGTCAATTTAGAAGAAAAGAAATGAATGAGAATTTATGCCCCAACTTTTGTAATGACAGTACCATAGAGAATAACTGCTCGTGAATAGAGACAAACTGTATTACTTTATGTAAAATCAATTTATTCCAGCATTGGAATTATTATACAAGAACGTGTAAAGGTCTGTGTATTATTGGTTATTCCCGGCGAATTTGTTTGCAGTGTTCCCTTTCGTTGTCTTCTTTACACTTGCCGTTTACATATCCCATTGCTATGCAAGCACGCGAGCACGAGTTATGATTAAGTGGGAGGTGTATCGTGGTAATGCAATTAGAGCGGTTGTGATTTGGTGGTGTGAGTTGGTTGTTGCTGGTCTCTACATTGCAATGTATGTATATATTTTTCGTTACAATAATGTTTGTACTGTGACCTTCCAGAACATCCCCTTGGTTCTCCTCCATATTCTCGTGATCTCTAGGGTATTCGTTAAGTGTACTTCTTCTAGAGTTCTCGTTCTTGAACGAAGGTCTCCGACTGCGCCAGTTATGATTATGTGGGTGGTGTATCGTGGTTAAATCCTTAAGAGGCCGATATTAGTATAATCTTTGTATGGAATGAATACACGTCCGTATGGTTTGGTTTGAAAATATGTATATTCCGAATCTTTATTCTAGCTTTTGGGAAAGATATGGTTTACAACATGCTGAGTCTATATTTCTGAGTGGCCGAGAATATGCTGACGCTGGGGTTTGTGTCCACTGATGCAATTGGAGCGGTTGTTAGTTGGTGGTGTGAGTTGGTTTTTTGGGGTCTCTACATTGTAGCCGCTACTTAGCTCGTAGGGGTTTCGAAGGAAGAAGGGAGAGGGTAGGTGCTGAGCTGATATCGTCATTGAAGTTCGCATGTTGCCAAGGTCTAAGTTTTTCTTGATGTCTTCCATTTTTAACTCTTGTACTCCTAGCTCTTGGGTCGTTCTGTTGTTCTTCATTGTCCCGGTTCGTGGAATCTCCAATACCAGTTATTTTGCTTCCAGTTGCTCCACCGCCTCATATTGGATATTGTTACTTATTGCTTTGCACTCCTTGAAGATTATTATTGCTGACCCGTCGTATGACTTTTCTGGTCCACAATCCGTCTGTATCTTGACTTTCTCGCCGTTGAAAATTGCGAAGTAACCCTTCACTTCGGAATCCTGTATACTTCGTCTCACACTCCGCTGCTGTCCCGTATATGATTTCTCAATCACGTTTTTACATATTTTTTGTTTACATTTGTTCGTATAATAGTACATTTGTTTTTCGTTATAAGCTACAAAATTTGGTGCTATTACAAATTCTGTTTTGTTAATGGGTAATGGTTATAATCTTTGTAGCGAGTATGTTTCTTTACTGAAAACACCACTCAAAAAAATTTAAATTTTTTTTTTCCGCTTAAAAAATTTCTTTCATATAAACTTAACCTTAAAAAAAAAAAACAAAAATCTTTAAAAATTTGTAAATCTCCAAATCTATTAGAAAAATTGATTTTGGGCGACAACGGAAAAATCGTGTTGACTAGTGAAAACGTCACGTCTATAGAGAATATGGGAATTTCTTTATTGCCTTTATCTTCTTTGGGTTCGGCTTGACTCCCCCTAAGGTTAATACATGCCCTAAGTATTCTACCTCTTTCCTTAGAAATTCTGGCTTATATAGTTGGTGTTCCTTCTATTGCCCCATATAGACCTTCTGATATTTCCATATCAGGTTTTCTCTTGTTATGTTGATTACACTACTCGACAAATTTTAGCCTTTTTTTTCGCTGTCTCCAAAAATGACTTTTTCTAATAGATTGGGAGATTTAAATTTTTTTAAGAATTATGGTTTTTTTTCATGGAGTAGTTTTTTTTTAAGAATTTTTAAAAAATCTGGTATTTTTTGTCGTAGGTAGTGCTTCTATTTTTCACATAACTCTCGTTTCATACAACTGGTTGTATTGAACTTTGCAGTTATAAAATGCAGATAAATGCAGCTACAAATCCGACTCAGACACTTTGTAGCAGAAACTTAACGTCTGGCAGATATTAAGCTTCCAAATTGAAATTTCATCTTTTTTTCGGTATTTTTTACCCGAAATTTTGACTTTGAAACTTCAGGAAAAATCGAAAAAAAAATAAATGAATACATTGATTTTTGGTTTTACATAGACACATTATATACGCGTCGTTTAAGGTATCGCTTATAAAAATATAAAATCAATCGACTAAGTTATAACCGTTTGACCAAAACGACCCAAATCTCATTTTATCTGAAAAAATACCAAAAAATACTTAAATTTATTTAAGAGTTATGATACTTAAATATTTTTATTGTTATTGCTGTTACTATTTTTAAAATGGTTTGTCTGTCTTCTTTTGTCATTTAAGTCAGATTCTTTTATGAGAGTCCACACATAGTCGCCCAACATATTCTCATTCCAAACACCTTGATACCGTCGTTCCATAGCTTTTAATTGTTGGTGAAATCTCTCTCCGTGTTCATCACTAACATCCCCAAGGTTTGGCGGAAAAAAGTCTAAGTGGGAGTGCAGGAAATGGATTTTGAGTGACATGTTGGCTCCAATTTGTTCATAATTCTTAAGTAGGTCTTGAACGATTTTGACGTAATCATCACTCTTTCTGTTACCAAGAAAATTTGTTGTAACCATTCGGAATGAGTTCCAGGCTGCTTTTTCATTCGTAGATAAAATATTTTCAAATCCATCATCTTTTAGTTGTTTTCGAATTTGGGGGCCATCAAATACGCCTTCTTTAACTTTTGCTAGCGACAGACGTGGAAAAACAGTTTTGAGGTAATTCATCGATTCACCTTCGATATCCAGTGCTTTAACAAAATTTTTTATCAGTCCTAGCTTAATGTGCAATGGTGGTAATATAATGTCTTGGACTTTCACAAGAGCTGTATTTTGTACGTTGTGATGTCCCAAAGTATTTTCGTTCCGTTTTTCCCAGTTCTTTCTTGTGTAATGCTCTTTTCTATCTCGGCTATCCCATAGGCACAGGAAGCAACAGTATTTTGTATAACCGCCTTGCAATCCAGTTAACATGGCTACAACTTTTAAGTCACACGCGACCTTCGACTGGTGTTCTTTATATTTAATATTTTCAAACAATTTAGGCATTGTTTGATAGGACTCTTTCATATTAACAGCATGGGCGATGGGAATAGACGGCTTTTGATTTCCATTGTGTAGCAAAACAGCCTTTAAACTTTCTTTACTGCTGTCAACAAATAACCTCCAATCGTTTGGGTCGTAATCTTCACCGAGTTCCCTGAAGAGGCCGAAAATGTCGTGACAAACGCACATGTCATCCTTCGTCATATAAAACTGTGCGTGAACCAAGTGACGCGTCCGGAAATGAATTATTTTGACATCTTCCTTCAATAAACGGGCATCCTTTAAAATAGATCCAAGAATCTGAGCCTTACTTTTAGGAAGTTCCAGGATCCTCACCAAATCGTTCAATTTTTCATGTGATAATGGCTTGCAAAATTTATATTCTCCTGATTGGTCATTACTTGAATCCGTTGTTCCATACGACGAAGAAGTCATCTCCTCTTTTTTGCGTTTTAATGGCGATATTTCCTTCAAAGGAGGAGCAGGAAGCGTAAAGCCTTGACGAGACTCTTGCGGGTATTTATATCTCTCACCTTGGGGTAGGTTTTTTCCTTTTCCTTTTTCTTTCCTTTTTCTTTCCTTTTTTCCCTTTTTTGCCCTTTTTTTCGAATAAACAAAAGAAACATTCAGTGCTGTGATTTTTTGGTTTTCTCCATAGCATTGGAGTTCCAAATCGAAATTGTTTTCTAAAAAAAAATGTGCAAGAAAAAAGTAATGCTTAGTATTTTTTGTACACTTCATAGCTTCTGATTTAGGGTAACTTACTTTTCCTCTTTATTAAATACTGTTAAATTCAATTTGCACGTTTTGCATATACAGCTTGGAGCCCACTCTTCGCCAATACTTTTGGGCCACATCTTATAGTTTTCCTTATACTGTTCTTGGAACTTTTCGGTAAAAACGATTTTTTCTTCTTTGCTGGTCATATACTTTCCACATATGTAGCAAAACGAGTCTGCTCGGTAAGCACATGAAGTTGACCGACTTGGGTTGTCCATTTCAATTAGAAACAATTGGTATTTTTCGAAAACACACGATCGTATTCTGCTGGAAGTCAGAACTACACTGAGGCAGGGATACTATAGGTACAGAGTTATATATCCTTTTTTATGAATAGCTTGAAGGAGAAAGGTCAAATATCTGCGGGACCAGCACCTGTCAAGGAAAAAGGTCAACATTTGACCCTAACAGGTATTTATGTATATTTATCCTCACCAATGCTTAGGTATAAGGAATAAGGAATAAAACTGTCCACAACACTTACACCCCAAATAAATATGACCAGGTAGGATATATATCCGATATATATCAATACCTATGACTCGGTAAAACCAAAATTACAGGTCCTTTTTGTTTTTTGCAATCCCATTTTGGAAGTTGGACCAAAAACGTACCGGACGGTATTTTTCCAGATAAAATGAGATTTGGGTCGTTTTGGTCAAACGGTTATAACTTAGCCGTTTGATTTTATATTTTTATAAGCAATAGCTTAAACGACGCGTAATTAATGTGTCTATCTAAAACCAAAAATCCAAACATTCATTTATTTTTTTTTCGATTTTTCCTGAAGTTTCAAAAATCAAAATTTCGGGTAAAAAATACCGAAAAAAATGATGAAATTTCAATTTGGAAGCTTAATATCTGTCAGACGTTAAGTTTCTGCTACAAAGTGTCTGAGTCGGATTTATAGCTGCATTTATCAGCTTTTTTTAACTGCAAAGTTCAGTACAACCAGTTGTATGAAATGTGAGTTATGTGAAAAATAGAAGCACTACCTATGACAAAAATACCAGATTTTTAAAAAATTCTTTAAAAAAAAAACTACTCCATGAAAAAAAAAACATTCTTCAAAATTTTTAAACATCCAAATCTATCAGAAAAAGTCATTTTTGGAGACAGCGGAAAAGTCATGTCGACTAGTGTTATAAACGGTTTTTATGTTGATCGAAGTATCTAATCTTTGGGCATAATCTGCGAGTATTACCTCTGGTCGTAAAAACGAAAATGTCGACCCTGTATCTATGAGTAGTTTAATTGTCCTCTCTGTTGCTAATTTTGTTCCCTTTTTGCTCCTATATATTTTGTGTTTAATTCGAGACACTTTGGGGCAAATTTTCGTCGTCCTCTTGGATATTATGTAGCTGGACTTTTGCCGCTGCCTGTCCTCCAATTCTCGTTGAAGTACTGGGCACACGCTGATTGCCATAGGATTGTCTAGAATTGTTCGAATGGAACGACTGTCCAGAATTATTGGACATCCTAGACACCCTTAATTGACCGCTCCTATTCGAATCTTGCGGTGCCTGAATCACTAACTGTCCCTGATGATTGTTTTGACCCCATTGACGTCCACGGCTTTCTTGACCGTAGTTCTATTTAGGGTTTCTAACTTGCTTTTTCCGGTATGGCCCCCTTACATACCCCATTAGATTATTTTGTATAAAGGGAGATCCTACGAAGGGATTTCCTCCCATTGGGTATAGGAATTCAAGACCGGAAAGGGCATTCCAAACGGGGACTGCATGGTGCCCCCACTGGTATTGGGGCCACATGCCCATCTCTTGCTGTTCCTTTAGTACATTGACCTCTTTCTTTTCCTGTTCTTGTACCGGAGGTTGCTTCTTTTCTTTAACGTGTTCTTCAACTACTTCCTCTTTTTCGACTTTCGTTTCCGGTTCGGACGTAGGCATTTTTTTCTTAACGAGCTATGTCATATGCCTTTGCAATATCATCTATCTATCATCTATCACCCTTTACAGCCTACAGGAACGCTGTCAGCGCCATGTCCTCAATCCACTTAACCTTCTCCTCCTTTGTCGAAAAAGGTAAGTCACTTGCTTTCACCACGCTGAGAATGGCTTTCCTCAAATTGAGCACCTTATTGAACAAAGGTTCTAATTCTAGCTTCTTTTCTCTAATATTGGTTAATTCCATGATTAAGTCCCTGAAATGAGACGCTAACGCCTTCTTAATTTGGTCCCAGTATAAGTCCACATTATTGAGTTCCAGCTTCCTACTTGCGTCTCCTACAATTCTGGCTCGTATGGCATTAAGAGCTACACGTCCTATCGTCGATCTTTCTTCTGCTTTGATAAGATCTAAAATGTCCTCTACCGACTTTACAAATCCATCCAACTTGTCTACTTCCCCTCGTACTTAGGTATGACCGCCACCAAATCTATGACCCTCACTGCCTCCGTCGAGCCGCACATCGAACCATCCGTCCATACCGAACGTTCGACCCGAAGTCTATCCAACCGCAACACAACCGCTCGATCCGCCGATCGCTTCTTGCCGAACAAGGTTTCGAACGCCGCTACGATCGCTGGTACGCCGAACCATCCACCTCTGCCGGGTGTTCGGGTCGACGTCAAACCAACCGCAACTGCAACCGCTCGATCAGCTGCCCGTCGCAGCAACCTTTACCGCGGCACCCCTCTTTTCTCCCTTTGGCACTTTTTTTTTTGTAAATAATTCTTTTCCATGCTGTTTCCAACGCTTGTTACTGAAGTAATTTTTCCTTTTGGTACTTTCTTTTGCACTTAGACCTTTTCCATATTATTTCCAATAATTTCGACTGTGCTAATTTTGCCCTTTTTGTCGCTTACTTCTTAATCTCCCTATTTCACTACTTACATTTCGTTGAGCTAGTGGGCTTTTTCACTAGCTGTGGAGAATTAAAAAAGAACGGTTAAAAATAGTTTTGGTTATATATGTATGTACATATGTGGTTTAATGCCAGATTTATTCAAGGTAGGCGTATGTAGCTATGCGTGTAAGTCGTCCGATGATCTTGAGGCTTCGAGTATTCGCTCAAGACTGAAAATGAAAGGGCCGACGGCGTAATTGCCGTGACTTATGAGGCAACTCATATGGGAGAGCGCAAGGCATACTAAACAAGGTAGGCTTATAGAGAGGAATAAGAAGTTATTCAAAATGACAGAAGAGAGAGAGAGAGAGAGACTGACAAATGCGTTGTGAGAAAGAGTCTCAAAGGAGTAATTTGTACGTGCATGCATATGTATATATATATATAATAATATGTAATGACAATAATATGTATATATAGTAATCTTGCATAAAAACCAATATGGCGGCGACATTGTAAATACGCAAAAAGTCTGAGGGAACACGAAAAAATCGTCCGCGGAGATGCTTCACTCACAACTGCTGCAGGCAGACTGAAATTTAAGAAGTTTAACACAGAGAGCGAGCGAGCCAATAAGCCTACCTTGTTTAGTATGAATTGGGAGAGCGTGCGATTAGGCGAGAGCTAGAGCAGTTCGGGCTGCTGCTAAGCCGAATACAACGAATGTTTATATATGTATTAGTCAGCGAAAAAGAGGCCGCTGCCGTGCGTAGGCATATGCGGAAACAAAACGATTTCAAACAGTGGGCATGCAAAATTAAACATCGAAATGTGCATTTACTTTAGACCGCACCACTTGCTATAATTTACGATGGTTTATGCTGCTTGACCCGACACATTTATTTTATTCATTTAATTCATTATTTCTGTTTCTTTATTTATTTCTTCATTATAGTCTTTCTCCATTTCACACTCACATATATGTATGTACATATGTACGTATATATTTTTCCTTACAATAATGTTTGTACTGTGACCTTCCAGAACATCTCCTTGGTTCTCCTCCATATTCTCGTGATCTCTAGGGTGTTCGTTAAGTGTACTTCTTCTAGAGTTCTCGTTCTTGAACGATGGTCTCCGACTGCGCCAGTTATGATTATGTGTGTGGTGTATCGTGGTTAAATCCTTAAGAGGCCGATATTAGTATAATCTTTGTATGGAATGATACACGTCCGCATGGTTTGGTTTGAAAATGTGTATATTCCGAATCTTTATTCAAGCTTTTGGGAAAGATATGGTTTACAACATGCTGAGTCTATATTTCTGAGTGGCCGAGAATATGCTGACGCTGGGGTTTGTGTCCACTGATGCAATTGGAGCGGTTGTTAGTTGGTGGTGTGAGTTGGTTTTTTGGGGTCTCTACATTGTAGCCGCTACTCAGCTCGTAGGGGTTTCGGAGAAAGAAGGGCGAGGGTAGGTGCTGAGTACGTAACTTGCGCGCGCTTTTATCGATAACGTTTAGAATAGATGAAAACGGATACGGTAACTAGAGAGTATCGTACAAGCGTTTTACTCTGTAGCAATCTGCTCGGGTTAGAGAGAGCGAGAGAGAGTGAGCGAGAGTGAGCGAGAGAGAGTGAGCGAGAGTGAGCGAGAGAGAGCGAGAGAGAGAGAGAGAGAGAGAGAGAGTAGAGATAAGTTAAGAGAGCTAAAAGAAATTAATTAAGCTTGCCCAAGGAGTTGTGAACAGAGTAATTCTGCCAAATGTCGACCACTAGAAATTATAAAATTAAGTGCAATAATAATGGGAACCCTGACGAGAGCCCTGACCACACCTCAACTCCGAAACATATGTATGTTATTTTCGTTTTTATTAATTATAATGTTTTACAATTTAATTTGATTTTGAGATCTTCAGTTGTCTTAACCTAGTATACGTTTTGCATTTTAAACTGTGACAGGTTATTTATATATGTCATGTGATGCAGAATTTATCTTTAGGACGTTGATGTGCAATGACTGCACCATCAAGTGGCCCAAGCGACACCAGCCGATGGCTGTTACGCGCGGATCCCAGGCAAGAACGCAGCCCACCTCCCGCCCAACCGACCGAGGGGCGCTGCCGCATAACGCGCGACTCGTTTACCGAACCGATCGCGGACATGCAGGAAGGATAGGTGTTAGACTAGTGTTCGAGGAAAAGTAGAACAAATCTAACTAAAGAAGCGAAGTAATTACTAGTTACGGGAAAGATATAAGAGTATCTGTAATTTAAGACTAGGAAGGGAGTTAGTGGTAGATACAATATGATAGAGGGAATTATAATCCGAGCATAGGACCCTAAATGGTTCATGCAAGGAGTAATTCGACCTACAAAGCGGAAGAAACAAGGGTGTATAGTTCCTAGTGCTTCTAATAGGAATCGTGAAGTTTATGCGGCTCAACAGGTCAGGGCTATCTATGTCACCCTTGATCAAGTTGTGCACAAAAATCACTCCAAGCATTTTCCTACGATTAGCTAAGGTTGGAAGGTTTATTAGGAGCAATCTATTAGAGTAGGACGGTAGTCTCACACCTGCATCCCAGCCGAGACCTCGAAGAGCAAAAAGTAAAAAGTTTTTCTGAACTGATTCTATACGGTCCTGGTGTACGTTGTACTGAGGGCACCATACACAAGAGCCGTATTCTAAAATCGGACGAACCAGAGAGGTGTAGAGAGTCTTTGTTATATAGGGGTCGTCAAATTCCTTTGACCACCTCTTTATAAACCCAAGCACGCCCATGGCCTTGTTCACCATGGTAGAAATGTGTTCTGAAAACTTTAACTTGGGATCTAGTAGAACACCAAGATCATCAACCCGGGTAATTCTCTCAAGAGAACCACCACAAAGGGTGTAAGGAACCAGAAAGGCGCTGGAGCGATGGAAAGTCATTACTTTACATTTTGAAGCATTAAGGTTTAATAAATTTGCACAACACCAAGACTGAAATCTATCGAGATCGGATTGCAACCTGGATTGAAAAGAAATGTCCTTATACTGGACACAGAGCTTAACATCATCCGCATACATAAGTACTCGAGAGTATGTTAATACAGAAGGCAGGTCATTTATAAAGAGTGTAAAGAGTAAGGGGCCTAGATGGCTGCCCTGTGGTACACCCGAAGTCACCATAACTGGTGAGGACAGGGAGTTTTTGAAAAGGACTCTTTGAGACCTAGAACAAAGGTAGCTAGAGATCCATCTCAGGAGATTGGGCGGGAACCCTAGAAGGTCGAGCTTTTGTGCTAGGAGGGAATGGTTTACAGAGTCGAACGCTTTACTAAAATCGGTGTAAACAACATCCGTCTGCAGATTACCTTGAAAGCCTTTTATTATAAAGGAGGTAAACTCCAATAAATTTGTTGTGGTTGATCTCCGCCTTATAAATCCATGTTGAGATGGAGATATAAGTGATCTGCATAGATGCTGCAGGTGCGGAGTTAAAATTTTCTCAAACACTTTAGGAATAGCGGATAACTTAGATATACCTCTATAGTTCATTGCGTCAGACTTGCTACCTTTCTTATGGAGAGGAATTATATAGGACTCCTTCCATATCGGGGGAAAGCATGAAGAATTTATGGATAGGTTGAATAGTTTAAGCAACGGCCCACACAGAGACTCGGCACAGTACCTGAGTACACAGCCGGGAACTCCGTCCGGACCCGGTGAGAACACCGGCTTTACTGTTCGTAGATCATGAAGCAACGAGCTTTCATTTAGCAAAGGACTGAAAATGCCGTTCGACCTCGGTAAACCGTATGGATACGGCTGACCAGAGTAAACGTCTTGCGAATAGGTAGTTTGGAAAAAACGGGCAAAAAGATCGGCAATTGCCTGATCATTATCTGCCGACGTATTACGGAAGGACAGCGAGGATGGGTGTGCGGACGTTCTACGCTTACTGTTTACGAAGCTGTAGAACTGTTTGGGGTCCTTAGAAAAACGTATCCTGCATCGAAATAGGTAATTCTGATAGCATTGAGCGTTAAGAACTGAGAAGTTTGACCGAGCTATTACATAATGAGCAAGAGAAGAAGGAGAGCCAATTTCTTGAAATTTTTTATACAGTCTTGATTTTAAGTTTTTTAGATGGGATAGCTCCTTGGTAAACCAAGGGGGTTTTCTTGATCTAATCGGACAGGAAAGTGGGACACAAGAGACAAAAAGTGAGTCCAGTGCATCATAGAAAATGTTTGTGCCTGTCGTAACATCACTGCACAAATATAAAGCGGACCAATCAAAATCCCTAATGAGGTTATTAAGCTTCGTAAACTCGGCTTTACGGAAGCAGCGGACACATTGGGGTGGTCTACCCGACCGATCCAATACAGTTCGTCCTAGGTCGAGCGACACTTCGAAAGTAGGATGGTAGGCATCTTCAGGTATAGTGAGCGGGGGGACTCGAGTTAACAACGCTAAGGTCGGATCCGTTACAAAGCACAGATCAAGAAATCGACCCAAGGAATTTTTAACATGGTTAACTTGAGACAGAGACAGGTCAATCAAGCCGTCAACAAAGTCATGACGTGCCATGGGCACCAGGCTATTAGACTCATTTGCCGAAGACCAAACAATTCCTGGTAAGTTGAAGTCACCAAGAACTATCATGTGATCTTTGTCAGATAGCGAGGAAGAAATAGCGGTTAAGGCGGACAAATGCTGCTCGTAAATTGCGATATCCGAAGAAGGTGGAATATACGAGCAAGTTATGAAGACTGAGCAACCAGGAAGAATCAGTTTTACACACAGGAATTCCAGTTCCTGCTGAATCTGGACTGTGAAAAGTTCCGACGTGAAGTTTGAGTCCACAGCAATTAGAACCTCTCCTGCACGTCGAGACGAAAGGTCCTTTCTAAAAGTTGTGTACTGACCTGCCAAAACTTCGGAACTAAGAATGTCCGGCTTCAGGTCTCGGTAAACACAATAACGTGGGACACTATCCTGGAAAAGAATGCTGAGCTTACTACGTAAGCCTCGAACATTCTGATAGGTCACAAAGAGAGAATTTAATAGTTTTTTGGACGGGTGGAGGTAGAGCAGGAAGATCAGGATGGCGCATTGGTCTGATTTGTTGGCAGTTGGGAGTTATTGGGGGCCTAATCTTCTTCTTTGCCTTAAACTCCTTCACCACCAAATGCTCCGGCCAAAATTTGGCCGAACAGATGGTGTTAAAGTGAGTTTGGGAGAGACTTATTTTAAAAGAAGCTATCTCCCTGGCATAAGAGAAGTTAAACTTGTAAACCTTAAAATCAACGGCTTTTATTTTGCTTTGAATATAAGCCGTCACATCTTTAGTTGTGGAGTCAGGGGCTAGCCGTGAAACAAAAACTTGTCTCTTTGGTGGGATCCCCACCAATTTTGGCACCACAAGCCTATCACCTGTGATGGCAATACCCGGTGGTCCGGGACGTATATTCACTGGTGGGGTCGGAATTAAGGGAACAGCTAATGAGTTTGCGGACGCTACAGACGCTTTTGGCTGCATGCCCTCCGAGGCGTTAAATTCGGCTACCGAATTTTCATCACCAGCAGCTGTCGTTGCCTTTGGAGTAGCGAACGAAATCAACTGCTGCACTATTGGGGTGGTCGGAGTCAGCTTATCAGCATCGGCTGGCTGAGGGGCAGTTGGCACATTCAGATCCCGCGGAGTGACCTTTTTGTGCCTGGGAGACTCCATGGCAAGGAGCCGATCGTATTGCTGTTTGAAGCCCACGGTCAGCTCCCTAAAGCCCTTGCGGGTCTGCCTCATAAATGCTACCATGTCCTTCTCAACCAGACGGCATGCCTCACAGCCATTCCTTTTGGAGATGGCATCACCCACGAGACCGGAAAACACAGCGCATTTAACGTGCACTACTTTATCGCGGAGCCAGCAGGGGATACTCGGCTGGTCATGGGTGATCTGCTTCTTGCAGGTTTTTTAGCACAGACAACAGAATATTCAATTTTTAGGAAAAAAAAAATAAAATATAAAATATATGAGATCAAAAATAAAATTTCAAAACAAATAGATATCAGACCAGTGTGCCGGATAAAAGATAAAAGAGCAATAAGAATGAGAGGAGAGCGGTTACAGCAGCTACAATTGAGAGAGAGAGCGCTACTGCACAGAAAATATCGAGAGCGAGAGAGGAAGAACAGTTATTCGAGTGATAAAGAAACAAAACTAATAGGTGAGAGCGGTTAAATAAGATGCTGTGTGTACTTACGAAAAGCACAAACAAAAACACTGTGAGGCGATGCAAAAAATAATAATTTAAATTATGTTTTTCACAGTAAACAGGCATGCACCCGCGATCAAAAATAGATGATATAGTAGGTTATTTATTTATGAATTTCGTGAGGGGCTATTTTCATACAACACCGGCTGTTTAAGCAAAATAGGTAGAAAGTAAGCGGAGCGCAAAACAAAAACATGTCTGATCACTACAAAGAGAACCAAACGAATGATTGCGCAGCAATTGTTAGGGAATGGACATCAATACCGACATAGAGCATTTAATGCTAAAAACAGAAGACGCAGCTACAACTTTGGGAATATACTGGTCAAGTCCAGAGGATAAATTCCATTTTTCTTATAACATTAAAGTCTCCTCGATCGCCACGAAGCGATCAGTGTTGTCTGAATTGGCTCAGGTATTTGGCCGTTAGTGTTGTTGAGTCCACTGATAGTCCCGGGCAAAATCTTCATTCAGGAACTTTACCCTTTAAAGCAGGTTTGGGACGAGGAGTTACCAGTGAGCTTTTTAACTCAATGGGGTATATATGGAAGAACAGAAAATAATTGACAAATGTTGAATCCTACGAGCCTACATTCCACTTACGGCCGACCTATGCACGTTGGATATTTTGGGTCTTCATAAGTATCCAACAGAGCGGCGTCATTTACATGTGTTGAATTGGCTTTCGTTACATGCCAGTCGTTGGACATCTTTCGCTGCCAACAGGGTGGCTCAAATACAAGAGCTTACGCAGGTACAGGATTGTGTTAAGGTCGACACAAAGTCGCACTTTGCAGATATTGTATCAAGGGGACTATTGGGGACAGAATTGAGCAAGACAACGATGTGGTAGAACGGTCCGAACTTTTTAATAGGCTTAGCAGGTGACCTGGCTAAGTTTAATTGGCGTGAGAAAATAAAAGTTGTACCAGAGGAGATGAAGTTTAAGTTTTCGCTGACATTTAGTAAGGTAGAGAGCAATGAAAAGGTGGATCTGTGGGGAGATTCAAATTTACAAATTATATCCTCAAATTGCTGGGAGTTTTTAGCTACATTTTTCGGTGCCGTAATATTTTATTGGGGTCGAGCTCAAATAAAACAGACAACCCCACTGCAGTTTAAGTGGAATGCGGATTACGCTTTATTGTTTAAAATGTGCAAAAGTTGAGTTGGAATTCACTAAACTAAAAGAGCAAGAATTCAAAGTTTAAGTCCCTTTATGAGAGAGAGGGAAGAAATAAGTATTATTCGAATTGGGGGAAGGTAGACCAATGCTAAATTGCCATTGGACTCAAGGCATCCCATCTTAATGCCGAGTAATCAATGCTCTCATTGAATTCTCACATCAATGTACATGACAGGGAACAATCGTTATGCGAATTTTTGCAGCAGAGATTTTGGGTAATAAATAGCAGGAAACTTTACTGCGAGGTCGTCCGTGGCTGCATTCCATGCTTTCCTCGTCGACCGGTCATTGCAGCACAGCTCATGGCAGCGCTGACTGACAGCCAAGTGTGAGGCAACTTTGCTGGGCTTACATATATGGATGCACATCAACAAGCGAGGAAAACGTCCCGTCAAGGTATATCTGTGCGTATTCGTATGCTTCGTGACAAAGGTCTGTCATATAGAGATCGTGTCGAGCCTAAGCTATAATGCCTTCATCGCATGTCGTGGATTGAGCTCGGACCTATTTTGCGATAATGCTATCAATTTTTTAGTTGCTTCACGAGAGTTAAATTGACCTTTCGATTCGCAAGGGGAAGGTAACCAAACAGCTGCTGTTGAAATGCACTAACAGTACAGGACTAATCTACGAGAATCTATCGATGGCCGTCGCACAAGTAGAAGCGGTGATAAACTCTAGGCCTCTGCATCCATTGTCATCGTCCCCAAAGAATTGGAAGCTTTGACGACCGGCCATTTCTTGATTTTCCGATCGCTGAACATGCAATTCGACGACCAACATGTTCTGGCGCCGTTGGTCATTGGAATATCACACTTTTTTGTAGAAGAGAAGAACTGCTAGAAGAGAAGAACTACTGCTAACAACATCCAACTCGGATCTGTAGTCCTTTTTGCTGAGGACAATGCGCCACCCTGACAATGGCTGTTGCAAAGAGTTGCAGTGTTAGACTCAGGAGCGAATAGCGCAGTTCGGGCTGTAACACTCAAGACCAAGACTCCTTAAGCACAATGTACACAAGCTCTGCCCACTGCCTACCGATACAGATGATCTTAATGTTGGAAAGATCTTTCAAGGTTTCGAGAATATTATCGGCACGTAATATTATCAAGGTTTAATGCACTTTATCAATGTAAACATGAATTTGTGAATTAATTTGAATTTGCCGCTTAAAAAATAAAGTATACAAGAAGAGAAGCGGAATCGATAGTGTCGATAAAAATATGACTGAAGATCTATGATCACTAGAATTAAGACAGAACAAAAATGAGAGGGAACGTTGCCTACTTTATACACGGTACTCCGTCAGTAGGTAAGGGCTTGGCAGGTATTGCTTAGTGACTGAAATTTAATTTGTTCTTTCTGGCCATAATAATAATCCGACCTGATCCAGATTCGGCAATCTGGTAGATACGCTTATTTTCCATGATTATGCGTTTTTGGTTTTCTCGTATCCCAAAAATTGTGGATTCTCCCGATTTTCGTCTTTTGTACACTTTTACACTTTTGTACTCACAGGAGTTTGAATAGCAAGTTTGGTTTATCGAGCTCTTATGTATAGTCTCTGAGAACTATGCGCTCACTGCACGAATAGGCAAAGCACACAGGGTGGCATGTGAGCTAGAGCGAGAAGGAATGATGCCTTTCGAAATGGTATTTCTGTGGCTATATTAATGATGTGATACACACATCCGCTATCGCCACACTCTTCTTATCACCTATACTTTTCGAGTGCTAGGTATAAAAAGAAGACCTCAAGGACCTCTAAGCGTTGTGGAATCGGGCTAAATCTATGGGAAGTACACCATGGTATCCACCATGCATATCATACCACCACTCTATACAATATGATTGGCTCACGATGGTGTCGTAGTGGCACTTAACTATGTACGGGGCTTATCCGCATTTTATTTCGATAGAATTTCTACTGTGACGATTCTTACCCTGTCTTCAATTCTCAGTTTTTAATCGAGTTTCCATTCGAGGATCAAACCAAAATACTTGGCATTTTATCTAAAATCTAGCGTTTCACCACGGCTTTTGCCTATTTTGACTGTTTTATGAAATTACAAGTTCTCTCGAATAGCGTCTGAGGGAATCTACCCAAAAATGGTATTTAAACATCTTCCGTAAACGACAGCAATTGGCAAGAGGACTGAATCTTGCGGTCTGCTTCTGCTGATCTCAACGGTCCTGCGTCGAAGCCTCGGATCGATAATGCTTAGCATCAGGGGATCAATCGGAGATCACATGTAGGGCCGGTTTGGTGGATCTTCCCTTCCAATAATCATGCTGAGAATCAGAGATTAGGTGGGAGGAATGGTTTCCTGACTTAGAAGTTTTAGCATAGAGGTTAAGACAACAAAAGCGGGCGTAAAGTTTAAAATGTTGTTATTTAAACAAAAAAAAACCGTCTTATTGCGAGTAACTGAACTTAAAGGTACTTTTAATGAGTTATTAGAGTAAAAATTTAAAAAAATATCTGTAAAATTTTTTGTTTTGAGGTTAAAAGCTTCCAAGTGTTTGGGTCCCATTTATAGCTGCATTCATACATTTTTCAGAAATTCAAAGTTCAATAGGAACAGATGTGTCATGTGTGTAATTTATACAATACATTTTGAGTGTCGTTTGGTATAGCTCTTCGCTAATGGGACAAATTGAATATGATATTTAAATCGAACCCTTTGGGTAATTTTGATATATTAGGAAACGACACGACTTTTCCGCTGTCGCCCAAAATGACTTTTTCTGATCAATTTGGATGCTTAAAATTTTTTAAAGAATGTTTTTTTTCCAGGTTAAGTTTTTTTTTACGAATTTTTTAAAAATTTGGTATTGTTTGACATATTTTTGACATAACTTAAGTTTCCTACAACTGGTTGTATTGAGTTTTGCAGCTAAAAAAAAACTGACAAATGCTCAAATTGCATACTTTTTTTCGGTATTTTTTCCTGCAATTTTGATTTTTAAAACTCAGGAAAAGACGAAAAAAAAATATTTAAATGCCTACATTTTTGCTTTTAGATAGATACATTAATTGGGCGTCGTTTAAGGAGAATATTATAAGAATCGATGGATAAACGGCTAAGTTAAAACCGTTTGACCAAACTTTCATATGGCGAATTTTGCCGATAAATTCCGTTAGCCGACGTATAACCGTTTTATTTTCCTACAAAAATACCAAAAATCTGTGTTTGTAACAGTTTTTAACGGTAAAATGGCATTTGGGATAGTGCCAACCGGCATATAAAATTTTGGTCAAAGGGCTGCAGCTTGGCCGTTTATCCATCGATTTTTAAAAGCGATACCTTAATCGACACCTAATTAATGTGTTTATCTTAAAGTTTTCAAAGTCAAAATTTCGGGAAACAATACCGAATAAAAATTATGAAATTTGAATTTGAAAGCTTTATATTTTCCAGACGTTAAGTTGCAGCTACAAAGTGTCTGGGTCGGATTTATAGCTGCAGCTGTCAGCTTTTTAAAACTGCCAAGTTCATTACAACCAGATGTAGGAAACTTAAGTTATGTGAAAAATAGAAGCACTACCTCTGAAAAAGATACCAAATTTTTTAAAAATTCTTAAAAAAAAAATGAAGACTAGATAGACACATTAGATAGGCGTCGTTTAACGTATCGCTTTTAAAAATCGATGGATAAACGGCCAAGCTGCAGCTATTTGACCAAAACTTCATATGCCGTTTGGCACTACCCCAAATGCCATTTTACCGTTAAAAACTGTTACAAGTCAACAGTTTCGTACAAGTCAAAATTTCGGGAAAAATACCGACAAAAATATGAAATTTGAATTTGAAAGCTTTATATTTTCCAGACGTTAAGTTGCAGCTACAAAGTGTCTGGGTCGGATCTATAGCTGCAGCTGTCAGCTTTTTAAAACTGCAAAGTTCAATACAACCAGTTGTAGGAAACTTAAGTTATGTGAAAAATAGAAGCACTACCTCTGAAAAAGAAACCAAATTTTTAAAAATTCTTCAAAAAAAATAAAGACTAGAGAGACACATTAGATAGGCGTAGGTTAACGTATCGCTTTTAAAAATCGATTAATAAACGGCCAAGCTGCAGCTATTTGACCAAAACTTCATATGCCGTTTGGCACTATCCCAAATGCCATTTTACCGTTAAAAACTGTTAGCTTAGGTTAGGTTAAGGCGGCTGTCAAGCTCCACAGGAGCCAGTCACACTTGGGCCGGTTTCGGCCCGTTGTAATACCGCGGGAGGTGTTCCCCTTTAGCCATCTCATGAGACCCGAACATATCAGCAGTTATCCCATCCTGACGCTCTTACGAAGTTTGCAATTTTTCTGGGATAGATATTGGACATTTCTGAAATGTCTGAGACATAGGGCATGCCCAGGTATTGTAGCCTTCTCCTACTGAGAGCCGGACAGGAGCAGAACAGGTGTTCCACCGTTTCCTCCTCCTCCTCGTCTCTACAGCTACGGCAGAAATCATTGTATGGGGCTCCCAGCCTGTTGGCATGGGAGCCTATCAGCCAGTGCCCCGTGAGGGAGCGGATGACAACGCTGCGCCTTTTCCTGCCGAGCTTACAAAGCTCCAGTGTGCGTCTCCTGTCAATGGTAGGCCATGTTTGCCTGGATATGCGACATAGTGGTGCTGACCGCCACGCATTGTCTGCTCGTCGCTTATATAGCTCCTTTATAATAAGCCTACAGGTGGCCATAGGCATGCAAATATCCTCTTTCTCTTGGAGAAGGGGTATTGTGGTACCTGATCTGGCCAGCTCGTCTGCCTTGCAGTTGCCCTCAATGTCCCGGTGACCCGGGACCCAAATAAGGCTGATGGCATATTGTTGGGCCATCTCGTGAAGAGATTTGCGGCAATTTGCCACTGTGGCCGAGTTCGAGGAAATCGCATGAAGCGATTTGATCGCAGCTTGGCTGTCGCTGTATATGTTTACAGTTGTTGTTGCCGTTGAGGCTGTTTGTAGGAGCTTCAGTGCTTCCATGATGACTATAACATTTATTCAACTTTATCCAGATTCGGCAGTCTGGTAGATACGGTCATTATTTCTTGCGAGTTTTATTTTAGAAACAAAAGGCAAGCGGGCTTATATACTTGGTAATTTTCTAGGGTCACGAACGAACGTTCGTACGATTTTAATGCACAAAAAAAAAAGAAGCCAAAAACATTTCCCAAGTTTTTATTTTGATAGCATTCGATTCGATCCAGGCAGCAGCTTGACTTACCCAACACACAGGAGCTCCAAGAAAAGTTTTGCAATAATGAGATATATTAAATCCCGGATACGCGACTGGTATGTTTGAAAGAACGACCGAGTATTAGTGGCACTGGTGTCCTTTAGGCTGCAGAAGCTGCAAGCACGACAATCGCTCGAGCTGCATTGACTCAATCGATGCCCAATCAAGAGCACTGTTCTTGCTCAGCACGCAGGCTGATAAGGTTTTGATTACACTAGTCGACACGACTTTTCCGCTGTCGCCAAAAATGACTTTTTCTGATAGATTTGGATGTTTAAAAATTTTTAAAGAAATGTTTTTATACCCGGTACTCGAAGAGTATAGGGGTATATTAGATTTGTTGTGATAACGGATGTGTGTAACGCCCAGAAGGAAGCGTTTCCGACCCCATAAAGTGTATATATTCTTGATCAGCATCAATAGCCGAGTCGATATAGCCATGTCCGTCTGTCCGTCCGTCCGTCTGACCGTCTATCCGTCTTCATTTGCGCTTAGATCTCAGAGACTATAAAAGCTAGAGCAACCAAATTTTGTATCCAGTCTCCTGTGTGATCACACTACTCAAATGTGTTGCAAAATTTCGCCCCGCCCTTTCTTCCCGCACAAAGTACGAAAGTCTGTGACGTACACAATTTTGAAGATATGAAAAAACTAAAAACGCGGAATCATAGAGAATGATCTTTTTTTTCATGGTGTAGTTTGTTTTTTTTAAGAATTTTTAAAAAATTTGGTATAATTTTTCATAGGTAGTGCTTCTATTTTTCACATAACTTAAGTTTCCTACAACTGGTTGTATTGAACTTTTCAGTCCAAACTAGGGGGAACGTTGTGAGCCGCGGCAATGGCCGCGGCTCTACGTTATACGCGGTACTCAGTCATTATACATATATGAGCTTACGATTTATGGAATTTATTATATGTTCGTAAAAAGGGACGAATAAAATTTTGGGTAAAAAAGAATATTTCAAAAAATGAAGTCATTTTTAGAATTTTTATACATGTTTCCATTTTTGTTTACATATGATTTTTACATCTTCTTCTACATTTCTACATGACATGTATAACTACATATTCGAGACGTACGAGTGTTTTCGAGAGAGATAGAGGGAATGAGTAAGCGCTTGGCAGGCGTTGCGTAGCCACTGAAATTTAATTTGTTCCTTCTGTCCATAATAATGATTCGACCTGATCCAGATTCGGCAATCTGATAGACACGGTACGGTCATTCCATGATTCTGCATTTTTGGTTTTCTTATCTTTAAAATTGTGGATTCCACTAATTTTTGTCCTTTGTTGGGGTGGAAGGGGGCGTGTGAAAATTTTGAAATACACTTGTACTGAAGTGATATCACAGGAGATAGGATAGAAAGTTTGGTAGTTCTAGCTCTTATAGTCTCTGAGATCTAGGCGCTCATTTGGACGAATAGGCAAAGCAGACAGGGTCGCGTTTGAGAGAGAGCGAGAGGGAACGATGACTTTCGAAATGGTTTTCTTCATTGTAGCTATAATAATAATTCGATCTGATCCAGATTCAACACTCTGTTAGATGTCGTCATACGAAGTTTTGGTCAAACGGTTGTAACTTAACCGTTTATTTTTATATTCTTATAAGCGATACCTTAAACGACGCCTAATTAATGTCTATCTAAAACCAAATATCAAGGCATTCATATCGGCCTCTATCCCGATTAGCACGGTCTGTAGCTCCTCTGCGGTGAAGAGAGCGCTCCCGACCGCTTGCAGGAGTTTTGCAGACTTCATACCTGCCTCCCAGAGTCCGCTCATGTGCGGTGTTCGAGGAAGCTAAGCTCGCATTCGCTTCTTGACGCGAATTCGCGTATCGCGTATCGCGTTATCGGAATTCACCTGCTGAGGATAACCTCGATGACCGACGAACCTTTGAAAATCCATAAAAAGGAGTTACTCGTTAGATCGGAGACAATCTCTAAATGAACCGCGTTAGACGCAAAACAGACAAATAACGCAATGTAGGCCTTATAAGAAAGGCTAGGAATTTTTAGAGTCGTTGGTTGTAAATGAGTGGGCTGTATAATTTTATATATGGTTTATTTATTTATTCTTCAGAAGCCAATATTGAAGATTGCAGTTTGCTTGGTTTCCTTGTTGAGTGGTAGAAACGAAACATCCAGGCGACAATATGTAGGCAACGAGTGTAGGAGCTGATATTGGTCAACTTCTCGAGTAGACAGTTGGAGCTTATGATACCGTTATAAGTGATTCTCCGTTGTTCAGTGTTGAATACTTCTGCATCGAGATCGATTAACTGACTCGATATAGGCCAATTTACGGGTGAATGCATTAGGAAAGGTTGACCAGCGAACCACATTGATTTTCGAAGAGAATTGATGCAACTGATAAGATGGCTCTCTTGGTGACACCTGATGGTATCTTCTTGGGAGTGAACGCGAAGAGTAGCATATCGGTATGTTGGTTCCAAGTGACTCCCAGCGCAATGCTGACTTCGTCTGTGTATGTGTGAAAGTGCTTGGTGCTCGAGAATGTCGATAAAATCGCGATGATTTGAATGCCATTTTGCCAGCTCTATGAAGGTCTGCAAAGTGATGTGAACTGAGTACAGCTAGGTATGGTGCGGATGCCATCAAGGTTTACTTGCCTGTACATTTTGGTGACATCGGCGGTTATGGTGACCAAAACCGTTTGACCAAAACTTCGTATGACCACATCTATCAGAGTGTTGAATCTGGATCAGATTGAATTATTATTATAGCTACAATGAAGAAAACTATTTCGAAAGTCATCGTTCCCTCTCGCTCTCTCTCACACGCAACCCTGTCTGCTTTGCCTATTCGTCCAAATGAGCGCCTAGATCTCAGAGACTATAAGAGCTAGAACTACCAAACTTTCTATCCTAGCTCCTGTGATATCACTTCAGTACAAGTGTATTTCAGACCGGAATAGCCTTAAACGCAACAGCAGCATGCATAGGCCATTTTGGAAAGCCAGCCCAACAAGCAGAATATCATTTAACGGTATTTTGTTGGAAATGCGGCAAGAGGCATCGAACTCGGCTCGGCTTCATCACGCAATGATGTGGTGTGTAATAGTGAGGCGCAGATAAGTCCTGTCTGGTGAATAGTGACCCAAGCTTTCGTATTCGTTCATGAATTCGGTGTATTGTGTCCAGAGAACGCGAGAGTCGGCGTTCTACACGCATGAACCTGCGACAAGCGATCTCAAAAGAGCTACCAAGCTGGGATGGATTGTCTTTGAATGGTAATTTTTTCGAGTCGAGTTGATGGTAGATAGTGTTTCTCACAAACACTATGCTCAGGTTTGAGCTTTTTGACTGGGCTGCAGACTGTTTCGATTTCCCATAGTCGATTCAGGTTGGTATCGATGGACGCTACGCTATGGGCTAAGCAGGCAACTGTATCAGCGGTGTGTTGTTTACGATGGATGCCGGCAACTACACACCCAAAGAGAGTTTTTTGTAGTATAGGTAGATTGGCACCCAGTTTGACATGGCGTACTGCAAGAATGTCGAAGAATGCTTCAGTGCCTAGCGACATGTCGACGTTTCGAGCCTGGTGGAATCGTTCATCTTCGAATGGGGAGTTGGGTGGAATGTTCCAAGTAGAAATATCAATCTCAGCATCAGGCTGATATGCTATGTGAGGCGTGACACAAAGATCCAAAGATAGCTCAAACGGTGAAGTGCGAGATTTAAGAGAAGTTGTGACCTGGACTGGATGTATGCCTGCGAATCACCGATTCTGCGGATTTGAACGTCGTGTCTGTTCTGAGAAAAAACATCGGTAATGAAATAGACCTGGAAGCACTAGTCCAGAAGTGCTCTACCCATTCTGAAGGAACCCATTGAGTCCTTTACCAGGACCATGGCGGTTGCCAGGATGACCTTAGTTCCATTGCAGTAGTCCGGAAGGGGAGTTTCCAAATCTGATAGTTGTAAAGGCGTGCCCTGCAGTATGTTGCAGTGCAATAGCGTGTGATGAGACTGACCGCAGGTCCGACGGCGATTGATTGAGGCACACGTTGTGACTTGATGAACTTTAGACAGGCCTGTTCACTACATCTCGCCGTTGTGCTGCCTCCATGACGTTAAACTGCTTGCACTCAGTCTGTGTCCAGGAATCGAGCAGAGCCGGCATGAAGCGCTCGTCAGTGGAAGCGATGAGGATTGGGTATTGGTAGCGCTGCGACGTGCTTTGACAGGATCAGGCTTACTTGTTTGGGTTCGAGTAACTCCATTAAACACCAGGAATTGGCAATTGCGCTCGAGAAGCTTGCGCAATCAATCCATGACGGCAATAATGTGTAATCCAGCGATTCCCACTTGTCCATTACCAGGCAGAATAGCATTGCTTCTGAGATTTGCGTGGCAGACCCTAGGGTCGAAAGAGAGTTTAAGAAGGCAGCTGCGTTGTCAAATAACTTTCGTAATTGCTGAGGATAGGCCATTAGATAATTTTCGCTTGTGACTGGAAACGCCTTGATAGTTTCCAATGCCTCACCCTTTAAGCAATTGAGTAAGTGATTGAATTTCTCAATGCTTGACAGATTCTCCCAACCGGTAAGGTTGAAAGGATACAATAAAGTTTTTGTATTCCGTATGGTTGCCATCTAAGATTGGCAGCGCCAATCGGGGTAGCTTTGAGGACGGCGATGGCATTGGCATTGTGTTTAAGTCCTAGCCAAGAAGCTGTTTGATTGTTGGCTTTATGGTTACATAACTGTCCACGAGATCTGCACGCCCGTTGTCGTCTCTATCCAAGGCTTCGAAGATAGATTGCACAGTTAATGCTTGCTTAAAGTAAGACTCGAGAATGCCCAACCGTTCAGCTGCAGATTTTTGAACATGTGCCTCTGTTTGTCCGTCGAACATCGATTTAATGGGCGAAATGTTTCGGTTGACGTTTGTCCTCTGAGAGCGACATACTGTAGATATGGAGCTAACGCCAGCGCTGTAGCGGGCCGTTGACCAACGAAAGCGCTGTTTACAAAACACAGCTGAATAATGAGAGTGACCGAGCACGTTTTAGGTTCTTGGTCACACTATTTTAGTTACGTTCCACAGAAACGAAATAATTAGCCGTTTCCTGTCAGAAATTTTCCGCAGTGCTGGATACAGTCCTTTAAGAACTAGAGTCAAATGAAGCAAATACGTCTAACGTTTTTGAAGCTCTATTAGAAGATCATGTCGGAAATATAACACTGTGATTCTATTCCACTTTAATATATAGTAGATACATTGTAGACTAGATCAAAAACACGATGAGATGCGGAAAAATAAAAAAACACAAGGATGCCTTTTATATATTCGGATTTATTTCTTCTTGTTTTCGTTTTCTAGAGCTTGTCACTATATACACTTCTGTACACATCGGAAGTTGACGAAAGAAGAGAAAAAAATATCGATCAACTCAATCCATATCGATTATGGTTTTTGTTCTTAGAGTTGCATCTTGATATCGTCATACGATATATATTGAACAATGCGATATATATTAAACATAATTTTATTTGTAATTATCAACACATCTCCTCAAAAATCATAATCTTATTAACCTTGAACCAAAACTGAAAGCATTGAACATAAAAAAAGAAAAAAATTAAACCATATCTACAGTGTCAAGACCATCTGCAGGAGTATTACATTACATTTAAATTATTTACGTTAATTCTTAGCTTAAAATAAGCTTCAGTGAGATCAATATGTTTAAACTTCATAAAGAATCCGATTCGAGATCCGAATTCGATTAATCCCATTTTACTCCTTAATTCCTTAAATCGTGGAGCTGGAAGTGTTTTCGTTAAAATATCGTCGATTTGTTAACCTGTAAGAATATATTCAAGTTTGATAAGTTTACTTTCTATTTGTTCTATAAAAAAATTATAATTAATATCTATATTTTTTGAGCGTTTGTGACAAGAGGGATTATTTGCAAAAAGGTCATTGAATTGTATATATTTCGTAAAAGTTAATTTTAAGTCAACAGTTCCCTTAAGGTATCTTAAAATCTCTTTTAAACATTGTCACAACTCATAATTATTATTTTCGCATTATCGACTTAACAAATTTACTGATGTGCTCAGATCGGGTTATGTACATAGCATTACATATGTACATTAAAAACCTATCAAGTTTCGACATGGTGCATCACAATTATCATCTGAATTTAGTGATTAATAATTCAGTTTACCTGTAAGGGGTGAATATACAGGGTTACAATTATTTTTAACGGTTTTACGATACGGTTTTAATGTAAGCAAACTTACTTAAATTAATCTAATTATTAGTTCTATCAATTTTTTTTCCAATAAAATATTTAATTTCAAAAGGGTCAGTCATCCTAAATTTACTTTTTAAATATGATTTGAAATTGTATAGTGTTTGAATACTTTCAGATGAGATTGCTAAGTTATCGACGTACAATAGCACATAAATATTTTTAGCTTTTTCGCCTTTATCAAGTATATATATAAATTGCTTTATTAAATTTGCAAACTTGACCATTTTTGCCAACTGAACTTTCAGTAACTTTCATTTATTTCCTTGATTTTCGAAGAGAATTGATGCAACTGATAAGATGGCTCTCTTGGTGACACCTGATGGTATCTTCTTGGGAGTGAACGCGAAGAGTAGCATATCGGTATGTTGGTTCCAAGTGACTCCCAGCGCAATGCTGACTTCGTCTGTGTATGTGTGAAAGTGCTTGGTGCTCGAGAATGTCGATAAAATCGCGATGATTTGAATGCCATTTTGCCAGCTCTATGAAGGTCTGCAAAGTGATGTGAACTGAGTACAGCTAGGTATGGTGCGGATGCCATCAAGGTTTACTTGCCTGTACATTTTGGTGACATCGGCGGTTATGGTGACCAAAACCGTTTGACCAAAAATTCGTATGACCACATCTATCAGAGTGTTGAATCTGGATCAGATTGAATTATTATTATAGCTACAATGAAGAAAACTATTTCGAAAGTCATCGTTCCCTCTCGCTCTCTCTCACACGCAACCCTGTCTGCTTTGCCTATTCGTCCAAATGAGCGCCTAGATCTCAGAGACTATAAGAGCTAGAACTACCAAACTTTCTATCCTAGCTCCTGTGATATCACTTCAGTACAAGTGTATTTCAGACCGGAATAGCCTTAAACGCAACAGCAGCATGCATAGGCCATTTTGGAAAGCCAGCCCAACAAGCAGAATATCATTTAACGGTATTTTGTTGGAAATGCGGCAAGAGGCATCGAACTCGGCTCGGCTTCATCACGCAATGATGTGGTGTGTAATAGTGAGGCGCAGATAAGTCCTGTCTGGTGAATAGTGACCCAAGCTTTCGTATTCGTTCATGAATTCGGTGTATTGTGTCCAGAGAACGCGAGAGTCGGCGTTCTACACGCATGAACCTGCGACAAGCGATCTCAAAAGAGCTACCAAGCTGGGATGGATTGTCTTTGAATGGTAATTTTTTCGAGTCGAGTTGATGGTAGATAGTGTTTCTCACAAACACTATGCTCAGGTTTGAGCTTTTTGACTGGGCTGCAGACTGTTTCGATTTCCCATAGTCGATTCAGGTTGGTATCGATGGACGCTACGCTATGGGCTAAGCAGGCAACTGTATCAGCGGTGTGTTGTTTACGATGGATGCCGGCAACTACACACCCAAAGAGAGTTTTTTGTAGTATAGGTAGATTGGCACCCAGTTTGACATGGCGTACTGCAAGAATGTCGAAGAATGCTTCAGTGCCTAGCGACATGTCGACGTTTCGAGCCTGGTGGAATCGTTCATCTTCGAATGGGGAGTTGGGTGGAATGTTCCAAGTAGAAATATCAATCTCAGCATCAGGCTGATATGCTATGTGAGGCGTGACACAAAGATCCAAAGATAGCTCAAACGGTGAAGTGCGAGATTTAAGAGAAGTTGTGACCTGGACTGGATGTATGCCTGCGAATCACCGATTCTGCGGATTTGAACGTCGTGTCTGTTCTGAGAAAAAACATCGGTAATGAAATAGACCTGGAAGCACTAGTCCAGAAGTGCTCTACCCATTCTGAAGGAACCCATTGAGTCCTTTACCAGGACCATGGCGGTTGCCAGGATGACCTTAGTTCCATTGCAGTAGTCCGGAAGGGGAATGTTCCGGAAGGGGAATGTTCCAAGTAGAAATATCAATCTCAGCATCAGGCTGATATGCTATGTGAGGCGGGACACAAAGATCCAAAGATAGCTCAAACGGTGAAGTGCGAGATTTAAGAGAAGTTGTGACCTGGACTGGATGTATGCCTGCGGATTTGAACGTCGTGTCTGTTCTGAGAAAAAACATCGGTAATGAAATAGACCTGGAAGCACTAGTCCAGAAGTGCTCTACCCATTCTGAAGGAACCCATTGAGTCCTTTACCAGGACCATGGCAGTTGCCAGGATGACCTTAGTTCCATTGCAGTAGTCCGGAAGGGGAGTTTCCAAATCTGATAGTTGTAAAGGCGTGCCCTGCAGTATGTTGCAGTGCAATAGCGTGTGATGAGACTGACCGCAAGTCCGACGGCGATTGATTGAGGCACACGTTGTGACTTGATGAACTTTAGACAGGCCTGTTCACTACATCTCGCCGTTGTGCTGCCTCCATGACGTTAAACTGCTTGCACTCAGTCTGTGTCCAGGAATCGAGCAGAGCCGGCATGAAGCGCTCGTCAGTGGAAGCGATGAGGATTGGGTATTGGTAGCGCTGCGACGTGCTTTGACAGGATCAGGCTTACTTGTTTGGGTTCGAGTAACTCCATTAAACACCAGGAATTGGCAATTGCGCTCGAGAAGCTTGCGCAATCAATCCATGACGGCAATAATGTGTAGTCCAGCGATTCACACTTGTCCATTACCAGGCAGAATAGCATTGCTTCTGAGATTTGCGTGGCAGACCCTAGGGTCGAAAGAGAGTTTAAGAAGGCAGCTGCGTTGTCAAATAACTTTCGTAATTGCTGAGGATAGGCCATTAGATAATTTTCGCTTGTGACTGGAAACGCCTTGATAGTTTCCAATGCCTCACCCTTTAAGCAATTGAGTAAGTGATTGAATTTCTCAATGCTTGACAGATTCTCCCAACCGGTAAGGTTGAAAGGATACAATAAAGTTTTTGTATTCCGTATGGTTGCCATCTAAGATTGGCAGCGCCAATCGGGGTAGCTTTGAGGACGGCGATGGCATTGGCATTGTGTTTAAGTCCTAGCCAAGAAGCTGTTTGATTGTTGGCTTTATGGTTACATAACTGTCCACGAGATCTGCACGCCCGTTGTCGTCTCTATCCAAGGCTTCGAAGATAGATTGCACAGTTAATGCTTGCTTAAAGTAAGACTCGAGAATGCCCAACCGTTCAGCTGCAGATTTTTGAACATGTGCCTCTGTTTGTCCGTCGAACATCGATTTAATGGGCGAAATGTTTCGGTTGACGTTTGTCCTCTGAGAGCGACATACTGTAGATATGGAGCTAACGCCAGCGCTGTAGCGGGCCGTTGACCAACGAAAGCGCTGTTTACAAAACACAGCTGAATAATGAGAGTGACCGAGCACGTTTTAGGTTCTTGGTCACACTATTTTAGTTACGTTCCACAGAAACGAAATAATTAGCCGTTTCCTGTCAGAAATTTTCCGCAGTGCTGGATACAGTCCTTTAAGAACTAGAGTCAAATGAAGCAAATACGTCTAACGTTTTTGAAGCTCTATTAGAAGATCATGTCGGAAATATAACACTGTGATTCTATTCCACTTTAATATATAGTAGATACATTGTAGACTAGATCAAAAACACGATGAGATGCGGAAAAATAAAAAAACACAAGGATGCCTTTTATATATTCGGATTTATTTCTTCTTGTTTTCGTTTTCTAGAGCTTGTCACTATATACACTTCTGTACACATCGGAAGTTGACGAAAGAAGAGAAAAAAATATCGATCAACTCAATCCATATCGATTATGGTTTTTGTTCTTAGAGTTGCATCTTGATATCGTCATACGATATATATTGAACAATGCGATATATATTAAACATAATTTTATTTGTAATTATCAACACATCTCCTCAAAAATCATAATCTTATTAACCTTGAACCAAAACTGAAAGCATTGAACATAAAAAAAGAAAAAAATTAAACCATATCTACAGTGTCAAGACCATCTGCAGGAGTATTACATTACATTTAAATTATTTACGTTAATTCTTAGCTTAAAATAAGCCTCTTCAGTGAGATCAATATGTTTAAACTTCATAAAGAATCCGATTCGAGATCCGAATTCGATTAATCCCATTTTACTCCTTAATTCCTTAAATCGTGGAGCTGGAAGTGTTTTCGTTAAAATATCGTCGATTTGTTAACCTGTAAGAATATATTCAAGTTTGATAAGTTTACTTTCTATTTGTTCTATAAAAAAATTATAATTAATATCTATATTTTTTGAGCGTTTGTGACAAGAGGGATTATTTGCAAAAAGGTCATTGAATTGTATATATTTCGTAAAAGTTAATTTTAAGTCAACAGTTCCCTTAAGGTATCTTAAAATCTCTTTTAAACATTGTCACAACTCATAATTATTATTTTCGCATTATCGACTTAACAAATTTACTGATGTGCTCAGATCGGGTTATGTACATAGCATTACATATGTACATTAAAAACCTATCAAGTTTCGACATGGTGCATCACAATTATCATCTGAATTTAGTGATTAATAATTCAGTTTACCTGTAAGGGGTGAATATACAGGGTTACAATTATTTTTAACGGTTTTACGATACGGTTTTAATGTAAGCAAACTTACTTAAATTAATCTAATTATTAGTTCTATCAATTTTTTTTCCAATAAAATATTTAATTTCAAAAGGGTCAGTCATCCTAAATTTACTTTTTAAATATGATTTGAAATTGTATAGTGTTTGAATACTTTCAGATGAGATTGCTAAGTTATCGACGTACAATAGCACATAAATATTTTTAGCTTTTTCGCCTTTATCAAGTATATATATAAATTGCTTTATTAAATTTGCAAACTTGACCATTTTTGCCAACTGAACTCTCAGTAACTTTCATTTATTTCCTTTAGTATACTGTTTGGAAATGCATCCATTTAATGTACTTTTAAATTATGTTCGTTAGATATTGACATAATTAATTTAAAACTAGAAATTCTAGCCACAGGGGCAAAAGTTTCATCATAATCTATAAGATACTCTTGCGGTAAGCCTCGCGCAACAAGTTTTGCTTTATATTTTGTTGGCTTACCAAATTAATTTTGTTGTATTGTAAAAACCCATCTACAATCAACAGTGTTTTTATCTTTACGCATCTGAACAAGTGACAAGTCTCATTTAATGAATGCGAGCTAAGCTCCTCTTCAATAGCTTCCTCCCACAACTTCTTATCATTTCAATACTTAATTCTATCAAATGTTTTGGAAAAGGATTCCACTAAGGATTGAGCATTCATAGCATGATTGTTTTTCATATTCTGATATTCAATAAAACCAGTTGTAGGAAAATTAAGTTATGTGAAAAATAGAAGCACTACCTCTGAAAAAAAAACCAAACTTTAAAAAAAACTAAACCTGGAAAAAAACCATAATTCTTTAAAAAAAATTAAATCTCCAAATCTATAAGAAAAAGTCATTTTGGGCGACAGCGGAAAAAATGTTGAATTTTGTTGAGTAGTGTTATAAATATTTTTTTTATATGCATTTAATGCGTAAGCCATTTTAGTAATTGTAAATTTTACAGAAGGAACATTATAAATGTATAGTCCCTTCATAATATTCACATTCCATTTACTGACATTCAAATTCTGAGAAACTTCAGAGCAGAAAAGTACATCTTGTAACAAAATATTTGCTTTTGAATGCGCAGCTCTATTTTGCCTTTCTTGGTCGCATATATAAATTTACCACACTTCGCTATAGCAATCTTTATTTGTGATTCCAGGACAGTTATTTCTGAGGCACCAGAATCCAAAAGAAAATCAATTCTATTTCCTTTTTTGCCACCACGCTTCCACATGAACGCAAAACCTGAGCGATACGGCTTCGACTGTTCTGTCGCCATATGCACTTGCCTTTCCTGTGTACCCTTCTCCCTTTCTTCTTCTCGTTTTTTAGCATAAAAATGTTTCTTCAAATGACCAGTCTTGACACAGTGGAAACATTTTGTTTTATTCATTTTATTATTATTTTGCTTGAATTTATTCTTCTGAGAAAACTTAAAACTTTTATTTTAAAAATTAAATCTTTTGTTTTCCTTTGGAATGGCTAGTAAGACTTTTGACTTTACCGACTTTTCTTAATTTTATTTCATGATCTAGAAGTCTGTTTTTAACAAAAGCTAACGTCGAAGAAGGAAGTGTTATAGCCTATTTACACTACGGTTTAGTTATTGAGTTTCGGGCAAAACTCAAGTTTCGTTTACATTGTGGAGCATAGGGGACCTAGAGGTGGCAAAAAAGTTGAGTTTTGGTTGCGTTTAGTTGAGTTTGTCCGATTTTCCGAATATTTCAACCCTGATCTGCCTGTCGTGGAATTATCACCATTAGTTGCAAAAAAAATTGGCAGCTCAAAATTTAAATTTTGGCGCGTTAGAAATATGGCTGGGAAAAAAGGTGCACATATACATAAAATTGTTAAAACTAATACTTTAAACCAATTTTATTATTAGAAACCATATTAACAATGTGGTTTATTTCTAAAATTGGTCGGAAACACGCAGCCTAACGATAAATTAAATTATTATAAACAATTGCCAATTAAAAATTTAAATTTTGGAAGTACAGCATTTGCATTACAATTGTGCTTCAATATGTAATGTACAAATACATATAACTGAAATACAACATATTTGCAATTATAGCCGTGCAATTTCGAAATTTTCCTTAAAATAGGATTCCAAATTTATTCGAAACGTCCTCCTCCCAAAAAGATCCATATCGCGGCTTGTATAATTTGGGATACATATTTAATATAAAATGGAAGCACTAGAAATTGAAATGCCAATTCCTTACCAGGGTCCAAATGCGTTTCTTGGAAATTTGATCCAAATTCTCCACAGTTGCTGCAGACATCGTCGCCAATATATACAATATATACGTCTATACATTGCAGCGTCGTTATTGTCTCTTGCTCTGCCACATAGGGCATCATTAGTTCTTGGGTATTCATATTAATAAAATTAAATAAAAAAAATTTTCGTAGACAAGCACGTGCCAGCAGCTGAAACTCAATAACTCAACTTTGGCATAGTGTAAGCGCAAGTTCTGAGTTATTGAGTTACCTGTCGATATGAGGTAACTCACTGTAGTGTAAATAGGCTATTAAAAGCAAATGGGAGACTTTATCTATTTCTTCTAACTTTGCTCCGGCAGCAAAAAATTCAAGTAACAAATCGTCGATTATGTTAAAATGATTCAAAAGCAAAGTATCACCTTTGAGGTTTAGTGTGAGTAACTTTACGGACAGACAATTGTGACGTTAAACGTTTTCTTTCATAAATATCATCTACATTTTTCAAAATCTGTTTAGCACTTTTCTCACGTTTGTCAAAGCTAAGCAGGGAATCATTTAAATACTCAATTATTATTCCTTTTGCAATTCTCTCCTTTTTTTTCCACTCATCTGTAGTGTGTTCATTGCCGTTTTTATCTACCACATTTAGTACATCATTCTCCAGCATGGGGGCCCTGACACGAAATTTCCATATGGAATATTTCTCACCATCAAATAGCACAATATATATTTTGGAACATTAAATTTAAAGAAAAATGTGAATAACTTTTATTGTATATAGTAGATACATTGTAGACTAGATCAGAAACACGATGAGATTCGGAAAAATAAAAAAAACACAAGGATGCCTTTTATATATTCGGATTTATTTCTTCTTGTTTTCGTTTTCTAGAGCTTGTCACTGTATACTTCTGTACACATCGGAAGTTGACGAAAGAAGAGAAAAAATATCGATCAACTCAATCCATATCGATTATGGTTTTGTTCTTAGAGTATCTTCTTGATATCGTCATACGATTTATATTGAACTGTATGATATATGTATATTAAACATAATGTTATTTGTTAACAGAACATTTCACCGTTGAAATCATTTATGCCATGAATAATGATATTTTTACAGGAAATAGCTATCGTCTCAATCATTTTAATCCGGAAGAGAAAAGTAGACTCACAAAACTTGAAAGAAAAGATTTGAAAGATTTAACTAGTATCATAAATCATGAAATTACAACATCACATGAAAATCCAATATACAATACGACAATATAGTGCAGACAAAAAAAGTGAAAGACTTTAACTAAAGAACCCGGCCACGATACAGATATTGCTCCGCGCAGCAATTTCCACTCTTACAAATAAATCATATAATTTGTTTCAGTGTTCAATATAAATAAAGTGCTAACTACTACAAAAGAAAGATGAAAACCTGAGTAAGTCAATTTATCAGGCGAATATTAACAGACTCAACAACTCAAGAATACCGCGTTACAGCCCCTCCTCTAGGTCTCAACTCGCGCTTAATCTTTCGTTTGGCCCCACGATTGTGACAACGCCTCGTATCCCCTAATCTCTTCGACCCCGCAAATGTCATCACGCCTGGTGTCCGACACCCCTCTTGACCCCACGAGTGTGACTACGCCTCATATCCTTTATTCTCTTCGACCCCGCGAGTGTGATCAAGCCTCGTGTCCGATACCCCCCTTAACCCCACGAGTATGACAACGCGTCGTGCCCTACACTATCCTCGACCCCGCGAGTGTGACTACGCCTCGTGACCCTTACGATTCTCGACCCGGCGAGTGTGACTTAGCCTCTTGACCACTCTACCCAAGTCTCGCGGGTGTGATTACGCCCCGTTTTCCCCCGTTGTCTTCCCAAACTTAACCTCGAGCCGACCCCGTTTCTTCTAGAGGTTCCTGGAAACAACCAATTTCTTGTAGTAGGATCCTGAGAAGACTGAGCTTACCTCAGCCTGAAATAGGGACATTACAAGTGGCGCTAGAGCAGGGACCAGTAGGAAACTTTAGCAAGGGGAGTGGAAGAGGAGGCAGAGGAACAATCAGGTGAGTACTATTCTGGGGATTTGATCTCTTATCCGGGGTAGGCACTGGCTGAATTCATAAACGCCGCCGGGAAGAGTTAGAAGGGTTCGCGGTCGAATTCGGGTTAAGCGATGAGGGAACCGTAGAGGAGATGCGGAGAAGTTTCGCCGCATTGACTCGAACGACAATATGCCAAGGCCCCAGGCCGTGCCAAGCCACCTCAACCGAGTACCTCCGCACAGGCGGAAAGGTGTACAGGAGAACCCAAGCTCTTGCTACAAATCCCTGAAACCTCAAAGAATCAAACCGGCGGCTTATCTAGCGTCGGGACAGCAGCCGAGTCCCAAAGACCTCCATCTCCAGAGCCGAGATCTCCGTCCGCGAAGAGAGTCCGACCTACAAACGATAGACTACAGGCAGGAAACGAACCCGCAGGGTGATACCAGTACAGCCACGCCGCCTAGGTGGTGGAACGCATACGAAAGTGGGGAATCCAGTTCGACTGACAGGACGACATGCCGTACATGCTACAGCTACTCATGCACCATGCAGGGTACGACACCACCAAGGAACTCTACAGGATCTACGACAATATTTTACAGGCGTATCAGCTGTGTGTGCAAAACACGAACTACGAAGCTTGACGAAACTCACGGCATTCGTCACTGAGTTCGAGAGCATCCAGGAGCATCCCACGGAGCATGACGAGGAACACTAGGCCGTCAGGCACAAAAGGAAGGTGTGGCCAAACGGACACCATTCCGAAAACCTCAGTAGGACTTGACAGAATCGGCCAGAAGGCAACCAATGAACCAGAAGTCGCGCAACGCATGGTAACTCCCTTGTCAATCCGCGCATGGCTTGAGCCGCTGCGGCGAAGCAGGCCACGTCTCTCTGGACTGCACCAGTACTGTTGATTCGATTATGTTGGGAGTGTGGCAAGCGCGGCATATTGCCGATTGATTGTTGTCGCCGGGACACGTCAGGAAACGTCACGTGTCCCCGACTGATACGGGAACAGCCGGGAACGACACCCTCCCAAACCCAGAACTAGATACCCCTACACGTACACGACGGCCGGATAGTGGCGTAACCAAAGGAGTGCCGTGTTTTGCCCAGTATCTACACCGGGGCGTCCCGTAGCTTTGTCAGTGCCGACCTCGCCCGACAACTTGACAATAACACCAACGATATATATATAGCACCAATAATGCCGACGGCTCAGTGCGTGAGATCACGCAAATCCTCCTGGCGTACATCCGGTTAGATAGACGGGAAGTCCAGATACCCCTAATAGTCTTACTCAATATGTTAGAAAAAGCCATTGTGGGCATGGACTTCCTTTGCGCGATCAAAACAACGATCCAATGTGGAACCACACTCCTACAACTCTGAGGCCGTCGCCCCATTGCAAACCCATCCGTGGTCACTGCCAGTCAAGTCCAAACCACAGGACCAAAGAAACCCAGAACAGCCCTGGGCGACTTGAATCTAAAAAAACCTACAACGGACGCAACGTCCAAACAGGAAATGAAAAACATAAACTCCCAGGCCGCAACGAAACACATGAATCCCAGACCAAATACAAACCTCAGAGCCGTCCCGCAACCCACGATTAACAGGCCAACGAAAGGGGACACTAATTCCCACTTAGCGACGCAGAATGTACGGAGTCCCCCCCCGGTGGTCGCCATATATAATAAGCAAACCAGAACAGCCTCCCAAAAGGCAACCGCTCCTCTACAACCAAGGCCGCTGCCCAGCAACCAAGCGATAAGAAGGGTGACCAACGTAGACACCGTGGCCATCATCAGCCATCACGCTTCTCTTCATCACAAATTACTCCAGAACTAGCGTTCCAACCACTGGCCCAATCCTCAACTTCAGAATCTGGAGAGAAGGTTGGTAGTCTTCAGAGACACTAACCGGGCCCCGGAAGTACCAATTGTCGCCGAGCGCTTTTGACACTACCATCCTCCCGGAAGACCCGAATCGAACTTTCAACTTAGGGTCCGACGAACCAATTGAAGACGGAACGAACCATCGATTCTTGGCCACCTGACCTCCCGGTGCAGATTCAGGAAATCACGGACGAAGAACTGACGAAGTTTGAAAATCTTCGAGGTACAACAAACTTTACGGAGCACACTATCGTCATGCGGGACAACCGACCAATGAAATAAAGGTATTACCCTAAAAACCCTGCAATGAGGCGAATTATCGACGAGCAAGTCGACCAATTAATATCCGAAGGATATCCTTCGGATCGTTCTTAAAAATAACGACAAATGGCGTATGTGCGTAGACGCCAGCTCAACGAACATTCCATCCCAGACACCTTTCCGTTACCAAGGATCAATTATATATTGGAACCCCTCAAGAACGCGCGTCTTATCACCACTCTGGATCTGAAAAACGATTATTGGCAAGTACCAATGGCCCTCGGCAGTAGGGAAGCTACAATTTTTACGGTACCCAGAAGAGGTCTGTATCACTGGAAGGTAATACCCTTCGGCCTACATTCCGCCTCGGCGACTTTCTAACGGACGCTAGACACGGTCATCAGCGCAGATATGGAACCTTACGCATTCGTTTACTCAGACGATATTGTCATGATCGGAAAGGATTACACGGACTACCTAAACAATGTCAAAGAGGTTTTCTCTCGACTTCTCAAACCTACGAATCAACGCAGAAAAGTGCACCTTTTTCCAACAACGCATAAAGTACTTAGAAACCGACCCTGACAAAGTAGCAGCCGTAAACGATTTGAGAACACCCACCAACTTAAAGGAACTCCAACAATGCATAGGAATGGCGTCGTGCATCGTAGATTTGTTCCCAATTTCGCCACTGTGGTCCAACCAATATCACAATTGCTTAAGAAGGGACAAACATGGACGTGTAAATAGGAACAACAAGACGCCTTCGAAAAGCTGAAAGAATTACTTACTACCGTCCCCGTACTCGCTTGCCCAGATTTCAACGTCAAATTCTCCTTTTAAACGGATGCAAGTAACGTAGGCGTCGGCGCAGTCCTAACTCAGTAGATTGAAGGGAAAGAGCGAGTCATCGCGTACGTCAGCCGACGACAAAACGGAAGAAAACTACTCTGCCACTGACAAAGAATGCCTAGCCGTCATATGGGCAATACGAAAACTGCGATGCTATCTAGAGGGCTACCACTTTGACGTGGTGACTAACCATCTCGCGCAGAAATGGTTGAATACCCTGAAAAGTCTATACGGTAGAGTGGCACGTTGGGCACTCGAGCTACAACTAATCGATACGACGCGCCTTACCGCGAGGGGAAACAGGATGTGGTCCTTGGAAACACTCGCACGTGTTGAAGAGGAACCCAACAGTTGCCCTTGGCTTAATAGAATGATACAACAAGTCCACGACGAACCCCAAAAGTACCCGGACTAAACCTACGAGAACGTTCAACTTTACCGAAATCTTGGCCACAGACCCGATGGAACGGAGTCTTGGAAACTCTGTGTTCCGAAAGAACGTCGTGCGAGGGTACTCCACGAATGCCATGATCAACCAACAGCCGGCCACCTTGGTATACGGAAGACCATTGCCAGGATATCCCAACGGTACTATTGGCCAGGGTTCTACAGAGACGTAGACCTTACAATCGTAACTCCGTAAGTAGTAAGTTCAAGGCCATGCAACGCAAACCGGTGGGCAGGATGCTCACTCGCAAGGCGGAGGAGCCGTTTGTTATCTTGTGTGCAGACTTCGTCGGACCACTTCCACTTTCCAAACGGACGAATACAATGCTACTAGTATTTTACGACACCTTCTCCAAGTGTGTCGAAATAAAACACCTCAAGAAGGCAACCACGGCTAAGCTCGAACGAGCGTTTCGTTAACGGATTCTCAGTAGCACCCAGTTCACCAGTGGTTCGCGGGTGTGGAACTACAACACACGGCTCCCTATTGTCCCCAGGAAAATCCCACGGAAAGGGCGAATAGTACCGTGAAGACGATGATCGCCCAATTCGTCGCCGACCACCAGAATACGTGGGATGAATTTTTACCCGAAATGTCACTGGCTATAAGCTCTAGAGTCTCAGAGACCACTGGATTCAGCCCTGCTTTCTTTCTACACGAACAAGAGCCTAAGTTGCCGGGCTCTCTGTACGACGAAGTCACACCAGGGACTGGGAATATCCAAGAGACGGCTATGGACAAAGCTTCAAGACTGAAGCAGATGTTTTTCATCGTTCGGAGCAACATCCAAGGGGCGAGCCAAGAGCAATCGCAACACTACAATCTCCGTCCCAGACAATGATGCCCTACGATCGGCTCGTTGGCCCTCTTACGGCAATATCACTTTTCAAATGCATGCGAGGGTTTTGCAGCCAAGCTGGCCCCAAAATTTGACGGACCATACCGGGTCAAAAGCTTTCCATCACAAAATATCGTAAAATTACAAAACCCAGGGTCCCGGAACCAAAAGGTCGCTAATATTAAAGATCTGAAGGAGTTCCACGACCCAGAGCTCGACAATCAGGCTGACGACGCAGACGCCACGACGGCATAATACAGAAATGGGGTGACGACACAAAGCTAGATACGTGTGCTGACTCAAAATCACGACTCCCAGCGCGATCGGTAATCGACAACCTATATCAATCCATGCTCGGACTTTCTTTGGTTAGTACGTCGCTATCAATGCAACAGACTACGGCAAATCAAAACAGTAGGTTAGGTTAGGTTAAGGCGGCTGTCAAGCTCCACAGGAGCCAGTCACACTTGGGCCGGTTTCGGCCCGTTGTAATACCGCGGGAGGTGTTCCCCTTTTAGCCATCTCATGAGACCCGAACATATCAGCAGTTATCCCATCCTGACGCTCTTACGAAGTTTGCAATCTTTCTGGGACAGATTTTGGACATTTCTGAAATGTCTGAGACATAGGGCATGCCCAGGTATTGTAGCCTTCTCCTACTGAGAGCCGGACAGGAGCAGAACAGATGTTCCACCGTTTCCTCCTCCTCCTCGTCTCTACAGCTACGGCAGAAATCATTGTATGGGGCTCCCAGCCTGTTGGCATGGGAGCCTATCAGCCAGTGCCCCGTGAGGGAGCGGATGACAACGCTGCACCTTTTCCTGCCGAGCTTACAAAGCTCTAGTGTGCGTTTCCTGTCAATGGTAGGCCATGTTTGCCTGGATATGCGACATAGTGGTGCTGACCGCCACACATTGTCTGCTCGTCGCTTATATAGCTCTTTTATAATAAGCCTACAGGTGGCCATTGGCATGCAAATATCCTCCTTCTCTTGGAGAAGGGGTATTGTGGTACCTGATCTTGCCAGCTCGAGTTCGAAGCGATTTGATCGCAGCTTGGCTGTCGCTGTATATGTTTACAGTTGTTGTTGCCGTTGAGTCTGTTTGCAGGAGCTTCCGTGCTTCCATGATCGCAATGACTTCCGCTTGGAACACACTGCAGTGATCTGGGAGCCTAAAGGAGTGCCTGATTTCGAGTTGTTCGGAGTAAATCCCTCCTCCAACTTTGTTATCCAGCTTCGAGCCATCTGTAAAGATGCTTATGGCCGTGTCCTGGCCTGGTGGTCCCTCAAGCCACTCGTCTCTGCTAGGGATGATTACATTGAAGGGAGTACCAGTGTGTTCCCTTGGAACGCAGTAGTCCGTCTTCGTTGGGACGGTACTACTGACAAGTATAGATGAGTGACCCCTGGTATGTGACGTCCATTGTCCGGAGTCTCTCAGACGTATTGCGGCAATTTCTGCCCTCTCCTTTCCCGCAAGCTCGAGGCTCTGGAGATTTAGGATGGCGTTTAGTGCATCGTTCGGGGTGGTGCGTAATGCTCCACTAATGCATAGGGCTGCGGTTCGCTGAACCTTGCCAAGTTGTTTGGTTGTCGATCCTTTTGATAAGGTCGGCCACCAAACTGTAACTCCATAGAGTCAGATTGGTCTTACTATTGCTTGGTATATCTATTGGACTACGCTTGGGTTCATGCCCCACTTCAAGCCAATAGCTTTTTTACAGGAGTATATGGCTATCGTAGCCTTCTTTACTCTGTCCTTTACGTTCAGGTTCCAGTTCAACTTCTTATCAATTACCAACCCTAGGTAACTAGCACTGTCGCTGAAGGAGAGCCTGCATCCATTTAGTATAGGAGGGTTGAGGGGCGGAATCTTGTACTTGCGTGAGAATAGCACAAGTTTTGTTTTTGTGGGATTTACTCCCAATCCTCGCGATTTTGTCCATTCTGACAGTCTCGCGAGCTTAGTGCTCATAAGGTCACACAGTGTTTGAGGGTATTTCCCCGAGAAACTGATTGCCACGTCATCCGCGTATGCCACTATTTTGCAGCCCCCCCCTCCAGATCGCATAGAATCTTATTGACTGCCATGTTCCACGGAAGGGGAGACAGGACACCACCTTGCGGAGTGTCTCTGTTGACATACCTGGATTGCGTGGACGATCCCATCGATGATGTCACCGTCCTGCATGTGAGCAATTGATCGATGAGCAGCACCAAGTGACCGTCCACACCCAGGTCAGTCAGTGCTTCCGTAATGGCACTTGGGACGACGTTGTTAAAGGCTCCTTCGATATCGAGGAAGGCTATAAGAGAGTATTCTTTGAGTTGTAGGGATTTCTCTACAATTGAGACTACTTCGTGGAGCGCCGTTTCCGTGGATCTTCCTTTCCGGTAGGCATGTTGTGCTCCTGACAGCATTTGAGGACTAACAATTGTCCTAAGATGTAGTCCGACAAGTCTCTCGAAAGTTTTGAGAAGAAAGGACGATAGGCTGATTGGTCTAAAGTCCTTTGGAGTCGAGTGCGAGGCCTTTCCCGCTTTGGGGATAAAGACTATTTTCGCCTTGAGCCATTCTTGTGGTATGGTCTCCACAGCCAGTATCTTCCTGAAGATACATTGTAGCCAATTAATGGCTGGGTCTCCGGCCTTTTGCAGTTGGGCCGGAATGACTTGGTCCGGACCTGGCGATTTGAACGGGTCAAAGCTGTTTACCGCTTATATTCCGTTTGGTGAAAATATGATCCATCGTGGCTGTTTGGCCTCCCCTTTGGGTTGGCGCCGGCTTGATGGTTGTGCACCCAGGGAAGTGGGTTTCAAGCAGTACGTGGAGCGACTCCTCACTGGAGTTGGTCCACGTACCGTCGTTCCTTTTAAGGTACCCCACCGAGGGGGTGGTTTTTGAGAGGAGCTTGCGCAGCCTAGCGGCTTCTGACGTCTCCTCTATTTCTGAGCAGAATTTTTGCCAAGAGGCCCTCTTTGCTCTTCGTGTTTCTTTTTTGTATTGGCCGAGACTGACTTTGTAGTCTGCCCAATGTTCCTCCTCGTTAGCGCTTTTAGCTCTGTTGAAGCTGATCCTACAGCTCTAACGTAGGATGTCGATTTGTTTCGACCACCAGGGGGGTTTCTTTTTACCCCTTGTCCTGTATGGCAGGAGAGCCGCCGTGAAAGCCTTACTGCATGCTTCCGTGAACCTGTACACTATACGATCTAAATCGTCTTGAGTGTCGGGGCTCATTGGTGCCTTGTTGGGGAGTATTTCCTCCAAAACCGAGCTATTCTTAACCCAGTTGGTTTTCCTGGGGCTAGTGTAGTCGGTGGGTTTGGGGCTCTCGAAGGATAAAAACGTTTCGATATACCTGTGGTCGGAGAAGGAATGGTCCTCTAGGACTCTCCACCTTTCCACTTTGTCTGACAGATTGTGAGACACTAGAGTGAGGTCAATAACCTCCTGTCGGTTTTTTATAATAAATGTGGGGTCGTTACCCCGGTTACATATGGTTAAGTTCGAGTTCAGTATAAAGCTGAAAAGTGACTCACCCCTTATATTTGTGTCCGTGCTCCCCCAATGGGTGTGGTGAGCATTGGCATCGCAGCCTATTAGTAGGCTTGTGTTGGACCTCTCGCTGTCGCTGGTGAGCTTGCAGACGAGGTCGTTGGGAGGATCGCTTTCCTCATGGGCCATGTAGGACGACATCAGCCTCAGATGTGTCCGCTTTAGCTCTAGGCTTACCGTTGTATTATCGCCATTGCTGAAGTTGTGGAGCAGAAAGATGTTAAGGTGCTTTCTTGCGAGAATGCAGGTACGAATTTTACCTTCGATTTGGGGTACAATGAGCTTGTACTCCCTCGTCGCTAACCCACAGACCTTGGCTCCGACTATCCAAGGCTCCTGGATTAGGACAATGTCGGCTCCGCTTGCATCCAAGCGGAGTACGAGTGCAGCGGATGCTGCTTTACAATGGTGATTTATTTGAGGGAGTCTCAGAGACATCTTCATGGATCTCCACCACTGTAGTGTCGGCGTCTGAGTCGTCGGAAACTTCGTCTCGATACATCGCCTCAAAATCCCGCATTAATTCTGCGTCTGAGGAGTAGCCTTCCTTCGCCTCAAGCTCGTTGTCGGGTGCCTCGATCTCCGAGGCCACATCCTGCACGACTGGGTTGTCGGCCGTGGCAGCGTCCGACTTGTACACCTTTATGGTGACCGAACTGAAGCCAAAGTTCAGCTCTCCTTTAGCTGCCTCTATTGGGGCCAGCGATTCCTTGTTCAGGATAATAACGGCCTGGTTTGTCGGCCCCTTCGACTCCTCAACCTTGACCACCTTCCAGTCAAGAGTGGGAAGTGTCGGATTGCACCTCTTCAGCATCTTGAGGATGCGCTCAGGCTCCTTAAAGGTGGCCGGCACCCATAAGCTTGCCCTCGGTCTACTGGGCACCTCGCTCCAGTCTACCGCGACTAGCTTCGCCCCGGCGTAGACCTCTCCGATCTGCGCCACCGCTGCTATATATAGCTTCACGGAGCGCTCGTCATCGCAGGCAACAACTTTGATACTGCCCTGGTATCACCCCATGTCTTTGCAGACTGGAGGAGGCCCTGGGTCCTTCTCGAGCAACTCGAAGCAGCGGTCGGCCAGTGCCGCCTCCACCCACTTCCATTTACTCCTTGGGATCTTACCTTCCGCGCTGCCTTTGTCGAGGACGCCAATTAGCGTCCTCTCCTTGGCAATCTGCGCGAAGGAGATGTTGGCCACCACCCTCGACCTTTTCGCGACCGGGCCGGGTGTTTCTTGCGACCGTTGTCTCTTTGGTTGAGAGACCATTGCGAAGTTTGGGAGCACCGATGTGGCCCACTCCACCTTCTTGAGCCAGTCTGCTGATGGACTGACCTCTGTGTTGGCATTTTGCCGACGGAGTATGTGCCCTGCACTCCTCCTTTCGGCATACGTATGCTTTCTGGCTTGGGCGCTGGTTGAGGGCAAATCGTCACCCTCCACCTTACCAGAAGGTCGGGCAGCCGCAATATTGCTTAGCTGCCCTTCAACGGTGTTTGTGTTGGGAGCTGGTCCGCCCCCCACCCCAGATTCGGGATGGGACCCACTCGGGTTCACCCCAGCGCTTACCGCTTTGCAGGTCTGTCCTGCTGTTGAGCTGGTCGGGCCGGGCCTTTGGGCCGATGCCTTCAGATGCGGGGGATTGCTCCCAGTTGACGTTTGGGGAGTGTCAGTCTCTGTTTGTTTTTTTTGTTGTTTTTTGTTTTTTAATTTATTGTTATACATTATACATCCCACGAGATGCAGAGAAAGGGAATGGTCAGCCCGGGCAGAGATCCACGTGGCCCGGGTAAGGCATCATTAGAACAGGGGGCTGCCAAGTCCCTGAGCTCTCCGTTCGAGACTGGGCTAGTTTTTTAGACCGGGCCCCCAGCCAGGCTGACTCTCGGCACGGGTCGAATGACACCTTAGACCAGCCCGGTGTGAGGTGAGTGTGGGGGGTGGGATGTGGGTAGGTAGTGTGTGTGGGGAAGGGGGAGTGTGTGAGCTACGGCACCACAAGCGCATCGTCAGTGTTGCTGCTTCGCGAACACCCGCTGGCTGTCCGGGACTGCTTATTTTCGGTGGTCTCCCTAAAGAGAACCGATTATTCGCAGCTAACCTACCTTTTTTAGGGGTAGGCCTTTCGCTATCCGCAACCTGCGACCCGTCCGGTAGCCTCAGCTAGGCCCCCTCTGAGCCACCTCACGCGCTCATCAGACCAGAATCAAAACAGTCAAAAAAAAGGTCCTTTCAAAACAGTAAAAAAAATAAAAATTCAAAATCCACTCTCAACTCCTATCAAGGCTAAATCCAACGTAGCCGTGCATGAAACAATACTTATAACCAAACAAAAAAAAAAAACAACTTCGATCGAGAATAAATTTCAAAGAACAAAAAGCATAGCAACAAGCACCACAATAGAATATTCGATTTCAGCCAGGGAGATATAGTGGCAGATTGCGGTTCCCAGATACTCAACATAGGGGCCTACAAGACAACCGTCGGGGCTACGGTCTGCAGAGAACGAGGGGGAAGTACCTGTGCCCAACAGATAGTGGCCGGGTCTATCGCACATTGTGCTACTCTCCCGGGACACTTAGACCCCATAACCATAGTAGATCATGGCACTCTCATAATCAACGACGTGAATGAGACCGTTGTTGATGATGCTGAGGTAGCCAAAAGATTTCGGGATCGTACTTAGTGACGTTTTCCCATCGGGTCTCACTTAACGGAACCTGGTAAGTTAACCATCTCGGCGCCTTAAAGAGCAAAGCAGAGGTGACCGCATTGACGCAAGTCAATATAACGGCCCACAAAGAAAAACTTAGTCTACTGTTTTTACGAGAGCTAAGTCTGAATAATCTCAATCAGATCGACAATTTAAGATGTTGACGGTAAAAAGTACCGCCTCCTATCTCCTCACGCTCGCCGATACATTAACTCTCTGCTCGATTATATGGATATAATACCGCCGCCTTAAAATCCATGGCAAACAAAATGCGTCCCAAGATGTAGAGGCCATGTCACACCATCTTCCTACTTACGCCAACCCGGCCGAGGTATCGACAACGACCAGCGGTAAGACCCCCATGCATGCCACAGTCGCCCCCCCTCCCCTAAAATTCGGCGAACCCAAGCCAAACGTACCCACCCACCCCATACCTCGCCCACGAAAAAACTGGACTGGAAAAACAAAAGGAAACAACATAAATATAAATAAAATAAAACAAAATTAAATACATATTTTTCTCTTCATACCCCTATTATGCATAAGTTCACATAGCAAATGGATACACTTGCTGACACTAGAATTTTGTTAGTTTCAGCGACATAAGGGTCAACCTCCTCTACCTTAAACTTAAGTCATTTCAAATTTGTATCTCCAAGGAGAGCCAGCCTTGCATTTAGAAATGTTAAGAGGTAGAACGTTAATTAAGCACCAATTGATAAGAGCATTAAGATCCGATTGCAGAGATAGCGGGAACAAGGGGTCACTATAGGAAAAACATAGCTTTATATCATCAGCATACATTAGGACACGGAAATGAAATAACACTTGAGGAAGATCGTTAATAAACAGGTTAAATAACAAGGGACCCAGATACCTTAAGGAACCCCCGATGAGAGACTACAACTGGTTTAGAGAGAGAGAGGGGTTAAAGCAGGCACTCTGAGAACGATTACAAAGGTAGGAATTAGTTCAGTAAAGAAGTTGGAAACCCTAGGAGAGATAATTTATGGATAAGAAGATTGTGATTAACGGAGTCAAAGGCTTTACTAAAGTCAGTCAGCTTGACACATCAAGTCTAGCAGTTAGAAATGTGGAAAATTCAAGAAGGCTGGTAGACACTGATCGTTGTATTACGAATCCATGCTGAGATTCAGAGAATATAGAAATACAAAAATGTTGCAGCTGAGAAGTGATGATTTTTTCGAAGAGTTTAGGAATGGCAGATAAATTTAAATATACAGCGGTAGTTAGAGACATCAGATTTAGATCCCTTTTTATGAAAGGGAACTATATAGGATTCCTTCCAGACGGTGGGAAAGTCACTAGTCTCGAGAGACAAGTTGAAAAGTTTTAAGAGAGGCCCACAAAGAGATTCTGCACAAAGTTTAAGAACAGCGCCCGGAACCGAGTCTGTCCCAGTGGAGAACGAAAACTTGCACGATTTTAAATTTGTTAAGAGATATTCATAGTCGATGAAGGGGGGACAAATACAGTTAGAACTATTTAAGGGGATAGGATATAAGTAACTACTACTAAAGTCGTTCGATAAGGGTAGGATAGAGCAAAGGTTAATAGAAGGGACAGATTAGCAAAAGCAATATCACAATCCTTATCAGCATAACTACCATTTAAGTGTAGAGAAAAAGGAAATTGAGAAGATTTACGTTTAGAATTAACAAACCTGAAGAATTTTTTACGGTCGCGTTTAAAGTTAAGCTTGCATTTGGTCAAGTATCTATTGTAGCACAATGTATAAAAAAAGGAAAATTTCGATTTTGCAATTGACTGCATACCAAATTTTTTAAACTTCTTGAAAATACTGGATATATCATTCGTCAGATTTTGTCGCCGGTCGATAGTCGATAGCGATAGGCGGATTTAGTATATTTAGTATTTAGTCTAGTATGTAGAAATGTATGGATTTTGAGCTCTGCAATGTACGGGCATATTTTAGACGCCACGATTTGGCGCCATAGTTTTAAGCTTTCTTTTTCATTGTCGCGTGGTTGAAGCAGGAGGACATACTGCGGTAAGAACAGTTGCATTGTATGAGAGGTTATAACTAAGCATTCTTTTGGACAGAATAAAACGGGCTTACCGAAACACGTTGCTTTTGCTTAAAAATACGGGCCGTTAAAGGCAACTCCACGGGACCACCGACATGATCTTTTATTCGCAGTCCTAGGCAAGACGACTGCAATTTCCACTGGAGCACAGGCAGGCAGCCACCTCCAGTTAGAGGTAAGTAAGGGTAAGAGCCCGCAATGATGTGAGCAGTGCAACAGTTGTACAGCCGTCATTTTCGAGTGGTCCGCCATTGTCATTGAGTGGCGATCCGCTCACACATAACGGGGTCGGAGTGAACAGTACAGCATGTTGGCAGCCGCCATTTTATAACGGACCGACACTGCTTACAAGTAGCAGTTGTGTGACGCCATTTTGCGCCACTAGTACCGCGCAGACAGCGCAGGGAATTATGCCACCGGGTGTCGGCATCTACAACGTCATAACACCGACACCACAAGCTGGATCCTACGCGTGGAATACACCGAATGGAAGCAGTGGAAACTATATGCCACGCAAGCTTCCCGATTTGCCAGTATTTGGAGGTCAGCCCGAGGATTGGCCGATCTTCCTTTGTGCATATACTGAGACAACTCAAGCGTACAACTGTACGGATCTGGAGAATAACCAGCGCTTGCTGAAGGCGCTGAAGGATGAAGCTCGTGAGACCGTCAAGTCGCTACTGATCCATCCAAGTAACGTCAGTGCTGTTATGGATCAGCTGCGCTTTAGATATGGCCGACCGGAACAACTTATACGCAGTCAGCTGAACGGAATACGAGAGGTGTCTCCTATTACGGAGCACAATCTGGGGAAGATTGTTCCTTTCGCAACCCGTGTGAGTAATCTCACTGCCTTCTTGCAGTCAGCGAAGGCAGATCAGCATTTGGCAAACCCAACCCTAATGGAAGACCTTGTGTCCAAACTCCCGACAAGCAAACGAGTGGAGTGGGCAAGGCATGCTGCGACGATTACGCCTTTCCCAACCATTGCCCATTTTAGTGCATGGCTGACAGAGTACGCCAATGTGGTGTGCACGATCACGGATGTTGATGGGAAGGAACCAAGACGTCGATTGCTACATGCAAGCATCGACCAAGACCGAGACGAGCAGACACACAGCCGTCTCAGAGGTTGTCCAATCTGTGGAGGACAACATGCAGTTAAGGACTGCAGAGATTTCAACGGAGCTTCACTACCAAACAGGTGGAGGCATGTGAGGAGGCATCGACTATGCTTTGCATGCTTACAGAGTGGGCACATGACTAGATCCTGCAATTCGCATGGTGAGTGTCAATTCAACGGATGCCGGAAGAGGCATAACCGTCTTCTACATGGCGCGGACAGCGAACACAGAAGGTCGTCGCAGCAAGGCGATGACAGAAGATACAGGCAGCGAAACCAGCAGTCAGCAGTTTCTACACAAAGCCTGGACAGAGGTGCACCGCAGGCAGCGGATGCGCCCATCGAGAGGATTTTAAATTGTGTCGACGCAAAACGAGGTCGCCTTCTGTTCCGTATACTGCCAGTAACGCTGTACGGAGCAGGCCGACGGGTGGATACGTACGCACTCCTGGATGAAGGTTCATCCGTCACGATGATCGACGACGATGTTAGGAAAGATCTGGGCGTGCAAGGTGAGCGTCGACATCTGGATATTCAGTGGTTTGGAGGTAGATCCACCAGGGAACCTACCAACGTGGTAAACCTGCAAATTAGTGGAGCAGGCAAGCCTATACGCCACGCATTGCGAAACGTGTATGCCATTTCGAACCTGAGCCTGCCGATGCAAACTCTAGACCGACAAGATGTCCAAGGCGTGCATAAGGGTGCGCGCCTGCCAATGAGGCCCTACAGTAACGCGGTGCCGAAATTGCTCATTGGCCTGGATCATGGACACTTGGGATTTCCACTTAAGACAAAGCGGTTTGCCAGACAGGGACCGTATGCGGCCGCAACCGAGCTGGGCTGGGTTGTCTTTGGGCCGGTAAGTGGACAGTTAACTACGCCTTCACCGAGGTCTTGCTTCCTAGCCGTATCATTGGATGACACTATGCAAAAGATGGTGGAAGACTACTTTGATGTCGAAAACTTTGGTGTGAAGCTCGCGCAATCAGTTGCAGGCAGCGACGACGTGCGGGCCCAGAAGATACTCGAAGATACCACGGTGAAATTGGGCCAGCGTTTCCAGACAGGATTACTATGGAAGAAGGACAACATTGTGCTGCCACGAAGCTATGATATGGCGTACAAGCGGTTGGTCAACGTCGAGAAGAAGATGAAGCGCAACGGGAAGTTCGCGCAGGAATACGCAAGGATCATCAGTGATTACGTATCTAAGGGATACGCTCGACGGTTGAAGCCTAACGAGGTCGCAGAGAAAAGCGACAGGCTTTGGTATCTGCCACATTTTGGAGTCGAAAACCCGAACAAGCCGGGCAAGATTCGACTGGTCTTTGACGCTGCAGCCAAAGTTGGAGGAACATCTCTAAACTCGGCGTTGGTTAAAGGGCCTCAACATTATAAACCCTTGCCAGTGGTTCTCTTCCATTTTAGAGAAGGTGCCGTTTTAGTCTGCGGTGACATCAAGGAGATGTTCCATCAAGTTCTAATCCGACCCGAAGATAGATGTTCTCAGCGTTTTCTGTGGAGAGATGGCGACGATAAAAGGGATCCTGACATCTACGAGATGATTGTTATGACATTTGGAGCAGCCTGCTCGCCAAGCGCTGCGCATTACGTGAAGACTGTGAATGCTGAACAGTTTCGGCATACGGATCCAAGAGCAGTTAAGGCCATCATCGATTGTCATTATGTGGATGACTATGTGGACAGCTTTGCTACTGAGAGCGAAGCCATCAGCGTATCTACCCGAGTGAAGGATATACACGCGAACGCTGGATTTGAGTTATGCCGGTTCTCATCCAGCTCACCTATTGTGGAGACTACATTGGGCCCCCCAGGACGAGGTGCGAGCGTCGGATGGGGTGAGTCAGCACAGAAGATTTTGGGAATGTGTTGGCAAGCAGCCACGGATGACTTCAGGTTTGATGTAAAGTTTCATCGAGTTCCAAGCAGCGTTTTGAATGGCAGTCGAGTCCCTACCAAGAGGGAGTATTTGAGCTTGGTCATGTCAACGTTCGATCCTCTGGGATTCTTGTGTTGCCTCATGATAACAGCGAAGTTGCTGCTACGAGAGATTTGGAGGCAGAAGATCCAGTGGGATGAACCACTACCAGATGAGCTATACAGAGCCTTTATGAACTGGCGCAAACAAATGGATGCCGTGGAACAGTTCCGAGGTCCTCGCCATTACTTTGGGCGTGGACGCGTGCGAGACTTAGAGATGCACGTCTTCGTGGACGCAAGTCAGTCTGCATTCGCGGCAGTGGCCTACTGGAGGGTCACCTATTAAGATGACGACGTGTTGGTGAGCTTCGTATGTGGTAAAACGAAGTGCGCGCCGATGAGAACAATGTCAATCCCACGGTTGGAGCTGCAGGCAGCAGTTCTTGGAACCAGACTGATGGACACTGTTAAAAAGGAACACAGTGTGGCCATCAGGGACATCGTGTTATGGACAGACTCCAAGACAGTGCTTAAATAGATTGGCAGCACCCACCGCCGGTATAAGCAATTTGTCGGCAATCGGGTGGTGGAGGTCTTGGAGTCGACAAAGGTATCCCAATGGAGATGGGTGCCAACAGCCGACAATGCGGCGGATGAAGGAACGCGTTCATAATGCCACGTGGACCTCGGTCAGAAGTCACGTTGGCTGGGTGGACCAGCATTTTTGGGGCAGCCAGCGGGCATCTGGCCACAGCCTGAATACGGATCTGAACGAGATCCGGATGGTAACGACGATGAGGAGATGCCAAGTGAGTTTTCGTTGGTTGGAGCGAACGACTTTTGCATTTCATTTCAGAGATTCTCGAGCTATACTCGGCTACTCAGAACTACGGCCTGGGTGTTAAGGTTCACGCGCTGGTGCCGTGGGCAAAGAAGCGATCTCGAGAAGTACGGTCTCACTGCAGCAGAGTGTGAGGCCGCGGAGAACCTGTTGGTTAGACAGGCACAACGTGAGGCGTTTCCAAGCGAGATGCGCTCGACAGAAGATTGCAAGAAGGTCGCCAATGGAAGCGACATTCGAGGTCTGGCACCATACATTGATGACCATGGAATTCTGCAAGCCTACGGCAGAATTGATGCCGCATTGTGTATACCATACAGTGCGAGGAGGCCTATAATCCTGTCACACAGGCACAGTCTTACGGAAATGATTGTGCAGCATTTCCACGACAAGATGAAGCATCAGAATGTGGATGCTACGATTACGGAGATCCGGACGAGGTTTTGGATTACGAAGCTGAGACGTGTACTACGGAAGGTGATCTCAGCATGCAATATGTGCAAGTTGCTACGGGCGGAGCCAGCGCCACCAATAATGGGACCCCTGCCAGGGGATCGTCTGGAAGCCAATGGTTGGCCTTTCAAGAATACTGGACTGGATTACTTTGGACCACTGTTGGTGACAGTTTCGCGCCACAAGGAGAAGCGATGGGTCGCCCTGTTCACGTGCTTAACGACCAGGGCGATACATCTGGAATTAGCGCATGACCTGTCGACGGACTCCTGTATAATTGCGATACGGAATTTCGTCTGCCGTCGAGGGCCAGTACATAGACTGCGCAGCGACAACGGCAAGAACTTCGTAGGAGCTGACAGGGAAGCCAGACGATTTGGCGATGTATTCGAGATGGAAAGGATTCAGGGTGAGCTCTCAGGCAAAGGCATCGAGTGGGTATTCAATTGCCCCGTGAATCCATCTGAAGGAGGAGTCTGGGAACGAATGGTGCAGTGCGTCAAGAGGGTCCTGCGCCACACATTGAAGGAGGTGGCGCCGAGGGATCACGTACTGGTGAGCTTCCTGATCGAGGCGGAGAACATCGTAAACTCGCGTCCACTTACCCATTTGCCGGTGGATGCGGACCAGGAAGCCCCCTTGACGCCAAATGATCTGCTCAGAGGAGTAGCTAACCTGCCGGACACGCCTGGCGAAGATGTGGAGCTGCCCAAGGAGTGCGCTACACGCAAGCAATGGCGTATTGCGCGACTAATGAGGGACCGTTTCTGGAAGAGGTGGACTTTGGAGTACCTGCCTACACTTCTGCGCCGAGAGAAATGGTGCAGGAGAACGGAGCCGGTTCGCCAGGGTGATGTGGTTTTCGTCTGCGATCCAGCCCTGCCCCGAAGAGAGTGGCGTAAGGGCATCGTGGAAGAAGTCTACAAAGGAGTTGATGGAGTTGTCAGACGCGCAAGTGTACGCGTGAATGACAGCGGCCTATCCAGGACTATGATTCGACCCGTCTCCAAACTTGCGGTTTTGGATTTGAGTGAAGCGGTTCTTCACGGGGTCGGGGATGTCGCCGGTCGATAGTCGATAGCGATAGGCGGATTTAGTATATTTAGTATTTAGTCTAGTATGTAGAAATGTATGGATTTTGAGCTCTGCAATGTACGGGCATATTTTAGACGCCACGATTTGGCGCCATAGTTTTAAGCTTTCTTTTTCATTGTCGCTTGGTTGAAGCAGGAGGACATACTGCGGTAAGAACAGTTGCATTGTATGAGAGGTTATAATTAAGCATTCTTTTGGACAGAATAAAACGGCCTTACCTGGCCTAACGATGTATCGGACAGAGAATCAACGATGTCATGCTGCATAGATGGGAACATTAAGTTTGAGTCATTGGATGGAGACCGAGTGATATTTGGGAGATTAAAGTCATCAAGGACAATAAAACCATCAGAATCACTAAACATGAAGCATATAAGTTGTAAATTCAGAGGACGGTGGGATGTATGAGCATGATATGAATAAATTAAAAGAACACAGACGAATTTTAACTACAATAATTTCAATAGTGTTGAGCTCATCGATGGAAAAGAGTTGGGAAGTTAAGTCGGAACGAACAGCAATTAGGACCCCGCCACCTCGAGATGGACGATCAGATCTATACATGTTATAATTGTCTGCAAAAATTTTGGAATCCGAAATTGAGAAATTTAGCCATGTTTTAGAAAAGGCGATAATATTAGAATCAAAAGGTGCACTATCAGTATGCAATTTGGTGAGCTTACTGCATAGGCCACACACATTCTGATAAGTGATCTTTAGAGGTATGTAGAGAAGAATTCAGTTGTTTGACATAGAAGGTAAATCGATAGATGGTGTTGAACAGATTCCAACACAAGGTGCGTTGTTATTGAAAATGTGACAGGCCAGAAAGAGGGTTCTCCGGGACACGAATTGTAAAGGAAAAAAATACTACGTTTTTCTGATAATAACGGGATGATCATTAATGTCCAGTTTGGAAACCTGGGCAGGCACGGGCGCGGGCGAGACAGCAGGTGAAGAGCCAGCCGTCTTTTTCGATGTAGAAGCATGTACATTGATAGTAACCTTAAGCTTATATTACACAATTGCGCGTGCAAGCACAAACAAAACAGTTTCAATAACAGCAAGTGAACGGAGAGACACAGAGAGACACAGAGAGACAATTGAAACACAGAGATAAGCACAGATACAGATAAGCTGAGGGTAGATAAAAACAGAGAGCGGTTTAGGGGAAGCAAGTGCACCGCACAAGAGTTGGCAACAACAAAACGGCTGCGAATAAGAATGTGCAGAGAAGGTAAGAATGCACAATAGGATTTAAAATTGGAAATAAATACGCAAAATTAGGCTTGATGCATATACACTTATATCGAACAGGTTGCACGATCGGTTAGGAACACAAAAAAAAGGTAAAAAACACAATCACTTTCTTTAAACAACAGGCTGACGTTTTTTTAAGTAGCAGCGAAGTATAGAAGGACCGTCCGCAAAGATTTATCGATTTATCCATACGCAAGCAGCGTATATTGCGAGAAGCCATGAGTTAATCACCTCTTTGGTCACTTGCAACATGGCTGGGAATATTCCGTTCAGTCCAGGTGATTTTATGCCAGTAAAAGAATCTATAGCCCATTGGATTTTCTTGGGGGTTATTAGGTCTGTTGGTGGTGTTTGTTCATCAGTTGCTAGGTCCTGATGCGCTTCGGCATAGGTGACCTCGGTGCATCCATGCCGTCAGGGCTTCTTTGTTGCCCTTCGACCACTATCGGTTATCAAGTTTGAGCTGACTTTGTACTGTGGGTTGCTTTGACAGAGGCTTTCTCAGTTTAACCGTTTCAGGCACTTTCTCAATGTTGGAGCAGAATTTCTTAGATGAGCTACGTTGTGCCTATCGTATTTCCTTCCTTTAGTTTCGTAGTAACGTTTTTTGTATTCCTCGTTGATAATCTCATCGTGCGCTAGTTTAGCAAGCTTGAAAAATTCCTTGAGGTTATTTCTTTGGAGAGTGAGGTCCCGATTCCACCAGGGTGACTGAGACTGTCTTTCTAAGCTTCTCCCAGTTTGTGTTCCGGGGGTTTCTATCGACTTTCACTCTCGAAGTGTATTCGAATTCGCAATTAATTGAATGTACCTATGATCTGAGAAGGACGGTCTTTCGAGGACCCTCCATCCAGATATATAGGTACCATTTATCATTACGAGAGTCAGAATCAGAGTCTTTGGAGTCAGCTTCTTTCACCAGACTCCTTAGTTCTTAAAGTGGTGCAGACCTGTTGTGTGCCACGTAGCAGGAGGCTACCAAAAGGCGCTTCTCCTAACTTTCCAGCATAAATACTGTTAGGTTGTCTGTGCTGTTATGACACTTAAAGTGCTTACCTAGATTACTATTCGTACGATTAGTTGGAGAACTTTAGTCCGGCCACCGAATTGTCTGACGCAATCCAGGGCTTCTGGACTAAAGCTTTGTCAGCGGGTCCTTGCTCCATGGCAATGTAGAGCTCCGCTGATGCTAACTTGCTCTTATGCAAGTTGAGCTGCAGCATACTCAGTGTCATGAGCGGCTGGCTCCCGCTGGCTGGCTTCCGCTGCTTTGTTTTTGTTTTTTTTTTACTTTAGGATGTGGATATGCAATGACTGCACCATCAAGTGGGCCAAGCGACGCCAGCCGATGGCTGTTACGCGCGGATCCCAGGCAAGAACGCAGCCCACCTCCCGCCCAACCGACCGAGGGGCGCTGCCGCATAACGCGCGACTCGTTTACCGAACCGATCGCGGACATGCAGGAAGGATAGGTGTTAGACTAGTGTTCGAGGAAAAGTAGAACAAATCTAACTAAAGAAGCGAAGTAATTACTAGTTACGGGAAAGATATAAGAGTATCTGTAATTTAAGACTAGGAAGGGAGTTAGTGGTAGATACAATATGATAGAGGGAATTATAATCCGAGCATAGGACCCTAAACGGTTCATGCAAGGAATAATTCGATCTACAAAGTGGAAGAAACAACAGTGTATAATTTCTAATGCTTCTAATAGGAATCGTCAAGTTTATGCGGCTCAACAGGTCAGGGCTATCTATGTCACCCTTGATCAAGTTGTGCACAAAAATCACTCCAAGCATTTTCCTACGATTAGCTAAGGTTGGAAGGTTTATTAAAAGCAATCTATTACGGTAAGACGGCAGTCTCACACCTGCATCCCAGCTAAGGCCGCGTAGAGCAAAAAGTTTTTCTGAACTGATTCTATACGGTCTTGGTGTACGTTGTACTGAGGGCACCATACACAAGAGCCGTATTCTAAAATCGGACGAACCAGAGAGGTGTAGAGAGTCTTTGTTATACTGTTGTACTGACCTGCCAAAACTTCGGAACTAAGAATGTCCGGCTCAGGTCTCGGTAAACACAATAACGTGGGACACTATCCTGGAAAAGAATGCTGAGCTTACTTCGTCAGCCTCTAAAATTCTGATAGGTCACTAAGAGAGAATTTAATAGTTTTTTGGACGGGTGGAGGTAGAGCAGGAAGATGAGGATGGCGCATTGGTCTGATTTGTTGGCAGTTGGGAGCTATTTTTTTGCCTTAAACTCCTTCACCACCAAATGCTCCGGCCAAAATTTGGCCGAACAGATGGTGTTAAAGTGAGTTTAGGAGAGACTTATTTTAAAAGAAGCTATCTCCCTGGCATAAGAGAAGTTAAACTTTTAAACCTTAAGATCAACGGCTTTTATTTTGCTTTGAATATAAGCCGTCACATCTTTAGTTGCGGAGTCAGGGGCTAGCCGTGAGACAAAACCTTGTCTCTTTGGTGGGATCCCCACCAATTTTGGCACCACAAGCCTATCACCTGTGATGGCAATACCCGGTGGTCCGGGACGTTTATTCACTGGTGGGGTCGGAATTAAGGGAACAGCTAATGAGTTTGCGGACGCTACAGACGCTTTTGGCTGCATGCCCTCCGAGGCGTTAAATTCGGCCACCGAATTTTCATCTCCAGCAGCTGTCGTTGCCTTTGGAGTAGGAACGAAATCAACTGCTGCACTATTGGGGTGGTCGGAGTCAGCTTATCAGCATCGGCTGGCTGAGGGGCAGTTGGCACATTCAGATCCCGTGGAGTGACCTTTTTGTGCCTGGGAGACTCAGTCAGTAGTTGTAAACCACTAAACTGAGAAATATATGAAATCCAAAAATAAAAATTTTAAAACAAATAGATATCAGACCAGTGTGCCAGATAAACGATAAAAGAGCAATAAGAATGAAAGGAGAGCAGGTACAGCAGCTTCAGTTGAGAGAGAGAGAGCGCTACTACACAGAAAGTATCGAGAGCGAGAGAGGAAGAATAGTTATGTTAGTTTGGGTAATGGGGAGAGAGTGATAAAACAATAAATCAACTAGGTGAGCGCGGCAAATTTTGATATTGTGTGTACTTACGAAAAGAAACAACAAAAACACATTGACCACCGACACAGGAAAATAATTAAATTATGTTTAAAACACAATAAAAGGGCATGCACTCGCGCTTACGGAAAAGCTCTAAGCAAGCAGGTAAATTAGGGAGTTTTTTTTAGTTAGTATTTTCAAAAAACAACGGCTGTTTATATAGAAGAAAAGCAGATAAGCGGAGCGCAAAACAGGATTCAGGATTCTACCAGCCACGCGTGGACCAATTTCCACTGCGCCGCTGTCATCCTCCCATTCTCATCACTTCTGTCGATGAGAGCTACGATCAGGTGTGTCTTGGCCACATCGCTGATCTTCTCGCTCGACCCCTGCTTTGCCAATTTAGGTTGAGGTTTCGCTCTCTTGGGCCCGCGTTGCCGGTTGCTCACCGAAGTGACGGCATTGTCGGTTGGTGGGTTCGCTCGTCGATGCCTTCATCTGTGGCATCTGCGCGTAGTACTTACGGCCCTCCTCTACCTTCAGCTCGGCCCAAGCTAACTTGGATTTCTCCTCCTGGGAGATATCCGCCTTGCCTTACAGCCTGCGTACTATCTTGAGGGCCGCCTTCTATTGAGCTTTAGCCTTCAGCCCAACCCTTGAACGCTTCGGCCCTTCCCTACGCAGGGAGCTGGTACGTGGTTCAGGCGAGCGGAGAAGGCAGTCTTTTTCCGTTTCGCTGATGAATAGCACGCTCTCCAGGTCCGAGTCTGCCTCGACAAGGTGTGGCCACTGACGACACGCAGAGAGGATTGCTCCTCCCTGTGCCCGCCGGTGGTAGCAGCCACGCTTCCCACCGACGCTTGGGTTGACATCCCAACCCGTGTTTCCTCTTTCTTCCGCTGCATTCTTGGCCCGAAGGTCCATACGTTAATATTTTTCGGGGGAACCGCCCACTGGCGTTTTAGGCCTACAAACCAGGCACCTCTAGCCATGGCCCTGACCCCTCTCCCCCGACTCGAGGTCGAGAAGACGCTGTGCTACTGCATTGCCTCAGACGGAGCAAGCGACAATTCATTACCGTTGTCCGGGATAATGCAGTGCCCGTTACTCAGCCGGCATCCTCATAGAGGATTCAGCCAGAGGATTTTTGCCAGCCGATCATTATTATAAACAGAAGGAATTTAACATTTAAATTCAGTGGCTATGCAACGCCTTCCAAGCGCTGAATCATTCCTTTTCTCTCTCTCACACTCTTTCACGAGCCGTAGATACATATAGATACATACAGTGGCTCAGAGCCAAAACAATGCAGTGTCAAATAAAAAGTTTAAGGTGGTACAGATTTCAAACTAGAGGAAAAACAAAAATGACTGAGAACCGGGTATAAAGTGAAGTTGCAAGTAAAACGTCCAGCTATTGTAGATTGTTACAATAAGCACATGGGCGGAGCTGATCTGACGGACATGCTTTGGAACTTTGAAATATCAATCACCATTCTAACAAATGGTATATGCGCACCGTCTTTTGTTTCATAAATATGATAGTGGTCAATAGTCTACTAATACACCAAGGAGACTTGGCTTTCAGCGAAGAAAATAGCACTCAAATAACTCCATTTAATTGTCAATTAGATATTGCCAATAAACTTCTTCAATGCGATAATTTGATAACGGATCCCAGCACAATTTCAACTCGTAGGATTCGTCACCTAGATTTTAAATTTCAGCATATCCAGTTTCTTATTAATGAATGTTGAATTTGAAGTATAGCGATACACAAAATAACATAGAATAGGGAAAAAGTTAGCAAGGGCAAAAGATAAGGGTCAATGCTTAGCGAGGAGTGACGCCACCTGGTTGGGTGATCCTGTAGTAAGAAAGAATTACGCTTTTTGATTACGGCCTTGAACCGGGTTCAAGGCGACTAGAAGAAAATGGGATGGATCAGGGGTCCCAGAATTAAAATAGAAGGTTGTTATGTTAGGCTTACTTGGGGAGGCAGAATGCAAAACCTTCGGCGGATTATGGTACGAGATTTTTTTAACTTCCGGGAATAGTGCTGTGCATGATCGAAGTGAGTGAGAGGATGATGTATAAGTGGCCATCAAAAATAACCTCTAGTGATTTCAGAAGACCAGGAGCAAGGATAAGCCACCCAAAGGAAATAAGAAAACGAGGGGGAACGTTGTGAGCCGCGGAAAAGGCCGCGGATCTACCTTATACCCGGTACTCAGTCAGTATATACATACATTTATGAGCTTACTATTTATGAAATTTATTATATATTCGCAAAAGGGACGAATTAAATTTTGGTGAAAAAATAACATTTAAAATAAAAAAATGAAGTCAAACCATTTATGGAATTTTTAAACATGTTTCCATTAGAGAGAGGGAATGAATAAGCGCTTGGCAGGCGTTACGTAGCCACTGAAATTTAATTTATTCCTTCTGTACATTATAATGATTCGACCTGATCCAGATTCGGCAATCTGTTAGACACGGTCATTTCCCACGATTCTGCGTTTCTCGTTTTCTTGTACCTTAAAAAGTGTGGATTCCACAGATTTTCGTTCTTTGTGGGGGCGGAAAGGGGCATGGCGAAATTTTGAAATACACTTGGAGTAGAGTGATTACAAAGGAGACTGGGTACAAAATTTGGTTGGTCTAGCTTTAATAGTCTCTGAGATCTACGCGCAAATGAAGACGGACGGACAGACGGACAAACGGACGGACGGACAGACAGACGTGGCTATACCGACTCGGCTATTGATGCTGATCAAGAATATATATAATTTATGGAGTCGGAAACGCCTCCTTCTGGGCGTTACACACAACCGTTATCACCACAAATCTAATATACCCCTATACTCTTCGAGTATCGGGTATAAAAACTATGTTTTTTTGGAGTTGGCGAGGAGAGGAAAACCAGAGCTTACGGTAACTAAGGACAAAAAGTGAGTGTACCATGGAGGTGGAAAACAAGCTCTTAACTGATTTTTTAAAACCCAAGAGGACGTGTCGCTTTCTTCCGGTCCGTTATCCCTTCTGGTCTTGTTCCGCGGAATGTTCCTGGGCAACTCGTCCAGACTGAATTAAAAATATTTGATCTAAGCTCTGCAGACCGTTCTATTGAGCTTTTACATTTGATTATAATCCTTTGACCACCTCTTTATAAACCAAAGCACGCCCATGGCCTTATTCACCATGGTAGAAATGTGTTCTGAAAACTTTAACTTTGGATCTAATAGAATACCAAGATCATCAACCCGGGTAATTCTCTCAAGAGAACCACCACAGAGGGTGTAAGGAACCAGAAAGGCGCTTTAGCGATGAAAAGTCATTACTTTACATTTTGAAGCATTAAGGTTTAATAAATTTGCACAACACCAAGACTGAAATCTATCGAGATCGGATTGCAACCTGAATTGAAAAGAAATGACCTTATACTGGACACAGAGCTTAACATCATCCGCATACATAAGTACTCGAGACTATGTTAATATAGAAGGCAGGTCATTTATAAAGAGTGTAAAGAGTAAGGGGCCTAGATGGCTGTGATACACCCTAAATCACAATAACTGGTGAGGACAAAGAATTTTTGAAAAGGACTCTTTGAGACCTAGAACAAAGGTAGCTTGAGATCCATCTCAGGAGATTGGGCGGGAACCCTAGAAGGTCAAGTTTTTGTGCTAAGATGGAATGGTTTACAGAGTCCAACGCTTTACTAAAATCAATGTAAACAACATCCGTCTGTAAATTAATTAATTATGAACGAGGTAAGCTCCAATAAATTAGTAGTGGTTGATCTCCGCCTTATAAATCCATACGATATACGTGATCTGCATAGGTGCAGCAGGTGCGGAGTTAACATTTTCTCAAGCACTTTAGGAATAGCGGATAACTTAGATATACCTCTAGAGCTCTTTGCATCAGACTTGTTACCTTTCTTATGGAGAGGAATTATAAACGACTCCTTTCATATCGGGGAAAGCATGAAGAATTTGTGGACAGGATACATAGTTTAAACAACGGCCCACACAGAGACTCGGCACAGTACCTGGGTACACAGCCGGGAACTCAGTCCGGACCCGGTGACAAAGGACTGAAAATGCCGTTGGACCTCGGTAAACCGTATGGATACGGCTCACCAGAGTAAACGTCCTGCGAATAGGTAGTTTGGAAAAAACGGGCAAAAAGATCGGCAATTTCCGGAAGGATAACGAGGATACGCTTACTGCTTACGAAGCTGTAGAACTGTTTAGGGTCCTTAGAAAAACGTATCCTGCATCGAGATAGGTAGTTCTGATAGCACTGAGCGTTATTAACGCTTGATTTAACATTTTTTAGACTGGATAGCTCCTTGGTAAACCAAGGAGGTTTCCTCGATCTAATAGGACAGGAAAACGGGGCACAAGAATCAAAAAGTGAGTCCAGTGCATCATAGAAAATATTTGTGCCTATCGTAACATCAGTGCACAAGTACAAAGCGGACCAATCAAAATCTCTAATGAGGTAGTTTACCTGACCGATCCAATGCAGTTAGTCCTATGTCGAGCGACACTTCGAAAGTAGGATGGTAGCCATCTTCAGGTATAGTACGCGGGGGGACTCAAGTTAACAACGCTAAGGTCACATCCGTTATAAAGCACAGATCAAGAAATCGACCCAAGGAATTTTTAACTTGAGACAGAGAAAGGTCAATCACTCGTTTACCGAAGACCAAACATTTCCTGGAAAGTCACCAAGAACTATAATATGATCTTTGTCTGATAGCGAGGAAGAAATAGCGATTAAGGTGGACAAATGCTGCTCGTAAATTGCGATATCCGAAGAAGGTGGAATATACGAGCAAGTTATGAAGACTGAGCAACCAGGAAGAATCAGTTTTACACACAGGAATTCCAGTGCCTGCTAAATCTGGACTGTGAAAAGTTCCGACGTGAAGTTTGAGTCCACAGCAATTAGAACCTCTCCTGCACGTCGAGACGAAAGGTCCTTTCTAAAAGTTGTGTACTGACCTGCCAAAACTTCGGAACTAAGAATGTCCGGCTCAGGTCTCGGTAAACACAATAACGTGGGACACTATCCTGGAAAAGAATGCTGAGCTTACTACGTCAGCCTCGAAAATTCTGATAGGTCACTAAGAGAGAATTTAATAGTTTTTTGGACGGGTGGAGGTAGAGCAGGAAGATGAGGATGGCGCATTGGTCTGATTTGTTGGCAGTTGGGAGCTATTGGGGGCCTAATCTTCTTCTTTGCCTTAAACTCCTTCACCACCAAATGCTCCGGCCAAAATTTGGCCGAACAGATGGTGTTAAAGTGAGTTTAGGAGAGACTTATTTTAAAAGAAGCTATCTCCCTGGCATAAGAGAAGTTAAACTTTTAAACCTTAAGATCAACGGCTTTTATTTTGCTTTGAATATAAGCCGTCACATCTTTAGTTGCGGAGTCAGGGGCTAGCCGTGAGACAAAACCTTGTCTCTTTGGTGGGATCCCCACCAATTTTGGCACCACAAGCCTATCACCTGTGATGGCAATACCCGGTGGTCCGGGACGTTTATTCACTGGTGGGGTCGGAATTAAGGGAACAGCTAATGAGTTTGCGGACGCTACAGACGCTTTTGGCTGCATGCCCTCCGAGGCGTTAAATTCGGCCACCGAATTTTCATCTCCAGCAGCTGTCGTTGCCTTTGGAGTAGCGAACGAAATCAACTGCTGCACTATTGGGGTGGTCGGAGTCAGCTTATCAGCATCGGCTGGCTGAGGGGCAGTTGGCACATTCAGATCCCGTGGAGTGACCTTTTTGTGCCTGGGAGACTCAGTCAGTAGTTGTAAACCACTAAACTGAGAAATATATGAAATCCAAAAATAAAAATTTTAAAACAAATAGATATCAGACCAGTGTGCCAGATAAACGATAAAAGAGCAATAAGAATGAAAGGAGAGCAGGTACAGCAGCTTCAGTTGAGAGAGAGAGAGCGCTACTACACAGAAAGTATCGAGAGCGAGAGAGGAAGAATAGTTATGTTAGTTTGGGTAATGGGGAGAGAGTGATAAAACAATAAATCAACTAGGTGAGCGCGGCAAATTTTGATATTGTGTGTACTTACGAAAAGAAACAACAAAAACACATTGACCACCGACACAGGAAAATAATTAAATTATGTTTAAAACACAATAAAAGGGCATGCACTCGCGCTTACGGAAAAGCTCTAAGCAAGCAGGTAAATTAGGGAGTTTTTTTTAGTTAGTATTTTCAAAAAACAACGGCTGTTTATATAGAAGAAAAGCAGATAAGCGGAGCGCAAAACAGGATTCAGGATTCTACCAGCCACGCGTGGACCAATTTCCACTGCGCCGCTGTCATCCTCCCATTCTCATTACTTCTGTCGATGAGAGCTACGATCAGGTGTGTCTTGGCCACATCGCTGATCTTCTCGCTCGACCCCTGCTTTGCCAATTTAGGTTGAGGTTTCGCTCTCTTGGGCCCGCGTTGCCGGTTGCTCACCGGAGTGACGGCATTGTCGGTTGGTGGGTTCGCTCGTCGATGCCTTCATCTGTGGCATCTGCGCGTAGTACTTACGGCCCTCCTCTACCTTCAGCTCGGCCCAAGCTAACTTGGATTTCTCCTCCTGGGAGATATCCGCCTTGCCTTACAGCCTGCGTACTATCTTGAGGGCCGCCTTCTATTGAGCTTTAGCCTTCAGCCCAACCCTTGAACGCTTCGGCCCTTCCCTACGCAGGGAGCTGGTACGTGGTTCAGGCGAGCGGAGAAGGCAGTCTTTTTCCGTTTCGCTGATGAATAGCACGCTCTCCAGGTCCGAGTCTGCCTCGACAAGGTGTGGCCACTGACGACACGCAGAGAGGATTGCTCCTCCCTGTGCCCGCCGGTGGTAGCAGCCACGCTTCCCACCGACGCTTGGGTTGACATCCCAACCCGTGTTTCCTCTTTCTTCCGCTGCATTCTTGGCCCGAAGGTCCATACGTTAATATTTTTCGGGGGAACCGCCCACTGGCGTTTTAGGCCTACAAACCAGGCACCTCTAGCCATGGCCCTGACCCCTCTCCCCCGACTCGAGGTCGAGAAGACGCTGTGCTACTGCATTGCCTCAGACGGAGCAAGCGACAATTCATTACCGTTGTCCGGGATAATGCAGTGCCCGTTACTCAGCCGGCATCCTCATAGAGGATTCAGCCAGAGGATTTTTGCCAGCCGATCATTATTATAAACAGAAGGAATTTAACATTTAAATTCAGTGGCTATGCAACGCCTTCCAAGCGCTGAATCATTCCTTTTCTCTCTCTCACACTCTTTCACGAGCCGTAGATACATATAGATACATACAGTGGCTCAGAGCCAAAACAATGCAGTGTCAAATAAAAAGTTTAAGGTGGTACAGATTTCAAACTAGAGGAAAAACAAAAATGACTGAGAACCGGGTATAAAGTGAAGTTGCAAGTAAAACGTCCAGCTATTGTAGATTGTTACAATAAGCACATGGGCGGAGCTGATCTGACGGACATGCTTTGGAACTTTGAAATATCAATCACCATTCTAACAAATGGTATATGCGCACCGTCTTTTGTTTCATAAATATGATAGTGGTCAATAGTCTACTAAAACACCAAGGAGACTTGGCTTTCAGCGAAGAAAATAGCACTCAAATAACTCCATTTAATTGTCAATTAGATATTGCCAATAAACTTCTTCAATGCGATAATTTGATAACGGATCCCAGCACAATTTCAACTCGTAGGATTCGTCACCTAGATTTTAAATTTCAGCATATCCAGTTTCTTATTAATGAATGTTGAATTTGAAGTATAGCGATACACAAAATAACATAGAATAGGGAAAAAGTTAGCAAGGGCAAAAGATAAGGGTCAATGCTTAGCGAGGAGTGACGCCACCTGGTTGGGTGATCCTGTAGTAAGAAAGAATTACGCTTTTTGATTACGGCCTTGAACCGGGTTCAAGGCGACTAGAAGAAAATGGGATGGATCAGGGGTCCCAGAATTAAAATAGAAGGTTGTTATGTTAGGCTTACTTGGGGAGGCAGAATGCAAAACCTTTTTCGGATTATGGTACGAGATTTTTTTAACTTCCGGGAATAGTGCTGTGCATGATCGAAGTGAGTGAGAGGATGATGTATAAGTGGCCATCAAAAATAACCTCTAGTGATTTCAGAAGACCAGGAGCAAGGATAAGCCACCCAAAGGAAATAAGAAAACGAGGGGGAACGTTGTGAGCCGCGGAAAAGGCCGCGGATCTACCTTATACCCGGTACTCAGTCAGTATATACATACATTTATGAGCTTACTATTTATGAAATTTATTATATATTCGCAAAAGGGACGAATTAAATTTTGGTGAAAAAATAACATTTAAAATAAAAAAATGAAGTCAAACCATTTTTTGAATTTTTAAACATGTTTCCATTTTTGTTTACATATGCTTTTTACATCTGCTTCTACATTTCATAATCTACATATATAACTACATATTCGAGAGGTACAAGTGTGTACGAGAGAGAGAGGGAATGAATAAGCGCTTGGCAGGCGTTACGTAGCCACTGAAATTTAATTTGTTCCTTCTGTACATTATAATGATTCGACCTGATCCAGATTCGGCAATCTGTTAGACACGGTCATTTCCCACGATTCTGCGTTTCTCGTTTTCTTGTACCTTAAAAAGTGTGGATTCCACAGATTTTCGTTCTTTGTGGGGGCGGAAGGAGGCGTGGAAAAATTTTGAAATAAACACGTGCTGGTTTGATATCACAGGAGCTTGGATAGAAAGTTTGGTTGCTCTAGCTCTTATAGTCCCTGAGAACTAGGCGTCAAAAAATACGAATGGGCAAAGCAGATGGGGTCGCGTCTGAGAGAGAGCGAGAGGGCACGATGACTTTCGAAATGGTTTTCTTCATTGTAGCTATAATAATGATCCGATCTGATCCCGATTCAACACACTGATATAAATGGACATTCTCTAAGATTCTGCGTTTCTAGTTTTCTCGTATCTTCAAAATTGTGTATGCCATAGACTTTCGTTCTTTGTGCTGGCGGAAAGGGGCATGGCGAAATTTTGAAATGCACTTGGAGTAGTGTGATTACAAAGGAGACTGGGTACAAAATTTGGTTGGTCTAGCTTTAATAGTCTCTGAGATCTACGCGCAAATGAAGACGGACGGACAGACGGACAAACGGACGGACGGACAGACAGACGTGGCTATACCGACTCGGCTATTGATGCTGATCAAGAATATATATAATTTATGGAGTCGGAAACGCCTCCTTCTGGGCGTTACACACAACCGTTATCACCACAAATCTAATATACCCCTATACTCTTCGAGTATCGGGTATAAAAACTATGTTTTTTTGGAGTTGGCGAGGAGAGGAAAACCAGAGCTTACGGTAACTAAGGACAAAAAGTGAGTGTACCATGGAGGTGGAAAACAAGCTCTTAACTGATTTTTTAAAACCCAAGAGGACGTGTCGCTTTCTTCCGGTCCGTTATCCCTTCTGGTCTTGTTCCGCGGAATGTTCCTGGGCAACTCGTCCAGACTGAATTAAAAATATTTGATCTAAGCTCTGCAGACCGTTCTATTGAGCTTTTACATTTGATTATAATCAAATTTTAAACCTCCAAATCTATCAGAAAAAGTCATTTTTGGCGACAGCGGAGAAAAAAGTTGAAATTTGTCGAGTAGTGTTATTAAAGTTTGTTAAAGTTATATTTATTTTAACATGGCTTGTGTATTTCATATATGGCTTGTATATTTCATTAGAATGAAAAAGATCGATCACTGAGAATTCTGTAAGTTTAACATCTAGTTTGGGTAATGACCTTTTGCAAAGTGAGGCTTTCAAGAGATCATTGGATACACGTTAACATATTGAAAACGTGTTATTTGTGTTGCGGATATGTTACATGGCTATCCGAGAGGGGTCTAAAACTATCCCCACTAGACCCACAAAACTGAGGCGGTGCTCATAAGCAGCAAGAAGTTAGTGAAGACGGCTACGATTAGACTAGGTGACTCCACAATCAGCTCCAGTCCAAGCTTGAAGAATCTGGGTGTCATGTTTGACCATAGGCTCTGCTTCAAGCCCCACATGGCGTATGCCAGTAGTAAAGCTGGAAAAACAGCAGTCGCCCTATCGCGCATCATGCCAGATACTAGAGATCCGAAACAGCTGAGGCAAAAGCTCCGAGCGTAGTTAGCTCGAAGCTTATATATGCTGTGCCAGTATGGGCTGACGCAATGAAACAACAGTCAGATGCCCGATAATGCAAGGCAGTCCAAAGATTGTGTGCCTTGAGAGTGTACTGCGCATTCAGAACGGTATCCTAGGGCGCCGCACTAGGTGTAGTAGGAATGATCCTAATCCTGCTAGTACTACTGGTAAGAGAAGCCGCTGGGATTCGGACGCAGAGAGACCTGGAGACTTTTTGATCAGGAGACCAGAGATGAAGCAAAGCAACGCACAATATTGCAATGGGAAGACTCATGGTATACTAGCAACAAAAGACGATGCTTTTATTATTTAATCCCAGAAGTGCAGAGCTGGCTGAGTCGCCACCACGATCCAGTGGAGTACAACCTGACCCAGATACTGACGGGACATGTATGCTTTAAGGCCTACCTCCATAGGTTTAAGCATGAGGACGACCCCTTCTATGTGCTCTGCATTGGGAGTGTCGAAGGCACGAAACATACTTTCTTCAAATATCAAAGATTCCAGCAAGATCGGGTAGACCTGAATTGTTTGTGTTGAACTTTCGCAATATTGTGCTCAAATCTTCTTTGGTATAGGACATTTCGCCAAAAGGGCAAAGTATCCTCCTGTGCGTGCATATTGAACAGCGTGCATTCTGTTGCACCGAGACTTCAGTACGGCGACGTGTTAAGTGGCAGCGTTTTCGTTCGTGCTCGGAAAATGAGGGCTAAGTGGTTGGCATTTACACTATCTTTAAAATCTGCTGTATAGGCGCCTCGTTGCTCTTGCTCTTTGTAACCATCTTTATCTGTCCGCTTCGTCTGTGGCTCGGACGATCTGCTCTTGCCAAGTTCTTCAACATGTTGGGTTTTGGACATCTTCTGGAACTCCTCGATCGTTTGCCATCGTCTCCCAGTTCTCAATGAAGTCAACTTTCTGCCCTGTCAGATACCTGAGTGCTCTCTTTGCGAGTCTACTATCCGGCATATCCATCACTTTGGATGCGTAGCTGAAGTGCTGGCATACATAATTTTAAAGATTCGAGAAAACTTAAAAGATCGGATTAGTAATACAGCCATAATGAAGAAAACCATTTGGAAAGGCCTCATTCCCTCTTGCTCTCTTTCACACGCGACCCTGACTGCTTTGCCTATTCGTCCAAAATTTTGACACGCCCCCTTCCGCCCCCACAAAGGACAAAAATGTGTGAAATCCACAATTTTTAAGATAAAAGAAAACCAAAAACGCAGTATCATGGGAAATAACCGTGTCTACCAGATTGCCGAATCTTGATCAGGTCGAACTACTATTATAGCCAGAAGAAACAAATTGAATTTCTGATTCTACGAAACGCCTTTCAAGCGTTTACTCTTTCCCTTGCACACACTTCCACGTCTCGTATGTGTAGTTATACAAGTACATGTAGAAATGTAGAAGCTGATGTAAAAATTATATGTAAACAAGAATGGAAACAGATAACATCTAATACAGGAAAATCTGCCACAGGGTTCGACTTCATTTTTTTAAATATTATTTTTTGCCCATAATTTAATTCGTCCCTTTTGCGAACATATAATAAATTACATAAATCCGGGTATAAAGTAGAGCCGCGGGTTTTTCTGCGGCTCACAATATTTCCCCTCGTTGTATGTAGAACAATTGGTGTGTGCGTACGAAAGCACTTAGCTCTGATGGCTAGGAAGATCAATTCTCGCCAATGCATTTTTCAACCATATTTTGAGGAAAGCGTTGTACTTGATGGCTTGAAGTCTTTGAAGATTTCATTTTCTGCGGGTCCTGATAAAGTGCCTAGTTGCATTTTAAAACATTGTGCCCAGTCTCTATGCCAACCCTTAACCTTACTTTTCAATCAATCTTTGGAAAAGTCTTGCCTCCCCGTAATTTGGAATGAGTCGTACATAATTCCGCTTCACAAGAAGGGCTTCAGATCCAGATGGTTTGTATAAACATCGGTCAACAACTACCAATCTGCTCGAGTTTTCCTCCATACTCAACCGTGGATTTCAGAG
>JAWNKY010002185.1:0-19437 GCA_035041765.1 Drosophila algonquin | reverse complement strand
CAAAAAAGCTGAATATTTTCTAAAACAAAAAACGTTAAAAAAGCGGTTTTTATGGTTTAATTTTTTTTTTGCTTTGTTTTATTTATAAGATTTTTAACACGTCGCCTAGGGTGCCGTTTACACTGAGGCTGCGTCTTGATTCTTTGGATGAGATATAGATAGGCAACCCCGCGCACGCCCACTGCATATTTGAATTATTATCTTTTAGTATTTTTTAATTTTATATACGAGCTCTGAGCTCTCTGCCTGCAAATACATTCCACGAGTTCTATGGAACCAAACCGTTTCCGTCACTTTCCCTTAGGTCTATTCCAGTTGCAATCTAAGACGACAACAGGTTGCCTCTGACCTTGATATACTGAATATTCATGTTCTATTCAGTCTTCAGCAGCTTTATCAAAAACTTGCCATAGTTTCCAACTATTTGCACAACTGTGAGGCTACAGCAATGGTGTTGTTAGATTTAAGAAGCATTCAAGACTAGGAACGACACCAATAAGACAGCCAGTCTGTAGTCTGCAGTCGAGTGACGCACAAAAAGCACACGCAGGCAGACATGCGTTGTATATTATTGTTGTCAATTCTCTTTGTGATCGCCCAGCAAACCATATCCTTGGGCAGAGTGGTGCAAACGAGGCACACATCAGTGGAGGAGGAATGGATGGATAACGATAACGATGGATATGATTATTCGCTAGAGGAAGACGCTGAGGTGGAGGGGGATGACGATGAGGATGACGATGAAGAGCAGCTGCTGCTGTTGAAAGCTGCCGAAAACCCCTTGGATGAGGATGAGGTTAGCTGCGAGTACAGCTGCCCGCGCTACTACCGTCCCGTCTGTGCCCTGCGGAACCATCAGCTGGTGACCTATGCCACGCCTTGCGAATACCACAATCAGCTCCGATGCTCCAGTGTCCGCCAGCGGCAGGGCCAGACAGTGCCCACCTTTCAGTTTCAATACAATGGAGCGTGTCATCAGTGAGGAATAGAAATAATAAAATTGATAATTCTTTCTGTGGGTGTACAAGTACTCGTAACTAGGTTTAATTTAATGGGTATGGTTTTTCATAAAAATACGAACAAAAATGTAATCTTGTCTTCCCTCTCTCTCTCTCTTTCTCTCTCTCTGTCATAAAAATCCCTTGGGAACCGTATTCGCCCACATCCCAGCTGCTGCCGCCCTCAACTGGAGGTTCAACCTCAACCCAGCTGCTGCCGCCCTCCCAGCCCATGGACGCGACCAAGGAGTGGGTGGCGATGGAAGATTTCTCATGCTCCAGTTATAAATCGGAAAAAGCTCTCTCGGTTCTCTCGGTGCTGCGCCTGCTGCAGAAAAAACATGATAAACGAACTAAAAAACGAACAATAACGGACTCAATATTGGAAAAAAAAGAAACAAAAACTCCTCTTTCAAAAAATGAGAGACTTTTTATAAGGAGAGAGGTGGGGTTGTACCTTGTTGAAAGAAAGTTGTCATACCGCCCAACGGACTTCAATTCCATGTATTCGGAAATGATAACCGATTTTGGAGAACCCGAAATCGAGTGGCAGCCACCGAGAACAAGAAATAAACAGTGGAAATGTGGAAATTTGTATTATACATATAAAAATATTGGTAAGTATATTAATATAAGTATATTAATATATGTATATATATTTACAAGTACATTATACAATTTATTTTCAAAGAGAACATTACACTTTCGTGGCACTTAGTTCCATAGAAGATATAGAAGACCATAGAAGACCATAGAAGACTGAAGATTATAGTTTATTATGTTTTTTTAGTTTATTTTATTTTCAGTTTATTTTCAGCTTACAAATGCTTACGAGGTGAACCAACTAGTATTTGCTGGTCTACCGATCTGGACTGCGGTTGGGCGAGGTGCGGGTGCTGGTGCTGCTGGGCGGATGCTCGGCCCGAGCCATCAGCTCTTCGTTAAGATGGCGAATTAGAGTATCGTTCTTGTAGCGTGTGTTGCGCAGACCGCTCTTGCTGATGATTAGGCCGTTCTGGAATTGGGCGATTGTCTGCAGGAGGAATCGCGAAATCACCCGGTACGTGTACACTTGCCGGAAGCGACCAACCTTGTCGTAATGCTGCGTGTAACAGTGCTGGATGTACTCCTCCTCCTAGAATTCGATCAACGGCGTATTCTGCTCTGCAGTGGCTACCCGTACACCCTCGTTAAGAGGATTGCTGGCATCCCGATTCGCTGTCGCAGTCGCTCTCGGCATTGTGGCCTCCCTCACGCGGTAGGCTACGTTCTCCACGCGCGTCAGTGCTGGTGGGACAGACATTGGTGGGGTGTCCACTGATGAGCGACGTGGTCCGCCTCCACCTCCGGAGAGGCGAGACGCCAAACGATTGAATTTTCTCAACTCATCCTGAGAGCCAGTCTCGACCAGAGTCGGTTGTCTCGCAGTCGCTCTCTCAGCAGTCGCTCTCGGCATTGTGGCCTCCCTCACGCGGTAGGCTACGTTCTCCACGCGCGTCAGTGCTGGATGCATAAGTTGTTTATGGCGACTGGGAAAAAAAAATCGCGCGGCTTGAGTCTACTTGAGGCTAGTAGATTCCTCCGGAATCATATTGTGGAATAATCGAGCTCCTCAATCTATTAGATTTTGTCGGCCCTTCAAACTAGCATTTATGAAGGAGACCAAGAAGTGTATTTAAAAAGAAAATGTTTACCTAAAAGAAGAGATAAAATACCTGAAACCTTGTAAAATAATTATGGAGGACGTAAAATTTGTTTATATCAAGTTCAATTTACAGCTAACAGCTAAGTGCTTAACGCCTTGACAGACACAAAGTCAACGCACTCCTGTCTAATATGTGGCGCAACGCCTTCAGACTTTATTACTAATACAAATTTCCAAAATGAAAAGTTCTTGCCTATTTTAGATAATTTGAAATACGGATTAAGACCTCTGCACTGCTGGATTCGTATCAAAATGATAAAAGGGAATTCTATGAAAGGAAAAGGCACATTTCAGACTTGTTTTGGCAACAACTTTCTCTGAAAGTTGATAGACCGAAAACTAGCGGATTTGGAAGTACAAATGATGGCAATACAGCTCGCCGTGCGTTTAGTAAGCCAAAAGTATTTTCTGACATCACTGGCATTGACGAGCAGCTTATTAGCAACTTAAGGATTGTGCTGATATGCCTTTTATTTTCATGCCAATTGCCAATAAACGTACACAAATTAGAACAATGCTTTAAAATTGCGGAATTAATTATTGACAAATACCCCTAGTTACCAATGACTGCCACAGTGCGCAAAATTCTGGTGCATTCAAGTGATATTTTAGAACGCACTGCTCTTCCCGTACAATATTTTGGAGAAGGAGCCGAATCAAGAAATAAATTTTATAAATCTGATCGGTTACATCATGTTTGGAAGTGCAGCCGAATGAATAATTTTACAGACGTGTTCCACCGAGCAATGGATACGTCAGATCCCATTATTTCATCGGTAAATCTTGATAGTGTGAGGAAGTGTTCCCTCACAACGGGGGAACGTCCACCTTCGCCCAGGAGGCGTAGGGTGATGGCCCAGAAAAGGGGCGAGAGCAAGCGGGCCAAAGTCCGCCAATCTCACAATTTTCCGTTACCTTCTTTGTTACCAGGCCGGAGCCTAACTATCATTTTTTATTTTCTAGTACATAAGCCCGTGTTTCTTTTGACCCCTTTGATATTTTGTAGTATTAAGTTAGATAAATAAAGTAGCGATTAAGGTGAAAAGACGCAGGTTTCATTAGGACAAAGAGGGGGTTAACACAGCCCAACGCCCCTAATCCCCCTTCAAAATCCCCCCTTCGAAAAGAGAACGCAGAAAAGGAGGACCAACAGCCGACCCAAAAGAGATCATGAGATCATCATCATGATCGCCGTTCTCGCCGGCGCCCTCGTAACGGTAAAACTCTAGACGACAAAACAGCAAAAGGCAGAAAACCACCACCGAATACCGAAAAGATGAACGCTAAGGCGAGTGATCGGTCGCGCTATCTCTCAGCCGAAGCGCCGGCAGAGGCCGGGAGCAGAGGTGAGGCAGCGAGTTTTTTTTGACGCGTGCCGGTCAAGAAAGGGCTAAGAGGTGCTAATTCAGGACCAGAGGCGAACAGTCGAGTGCGCGGATTTTTAAAAGTGCGAAGTCGAGGATAAAATCTAGGACGAAGGCTACGTGGCAGGATCACTAAAGCTGGATCTGTAGCATACCAAGGACTCCTGCAGGAAGGGAAGGGATAAGCTGAGGCCGTAGGCGATAGGAAGATTAGAGAGATGGTGCAGTAGTAGGAGGTAGGGCCCGTAGTAGAAGAACAAAATCCAACTGTTTCTTCTCCCCCCTACCCGTTCTTGTGCCAGAGTCATACGAAAGTATAGGGAAAACCACCCCCGACCCCGCTAGTAATAACGTGTACGTTAAATGCACAACTGTTCGCGCTGCTGGTTACGGTGCGTGGCCCCACACACACACACCCGACTTTGATTTTCCCCGTCCCCCGTACCCTAGAATATTGAGCAATAAAGTGCCCAAATAAGTATTGGCGAGATCGTCTCTTTTATTGTATTTCAAACGCATGCATTGGTTCTCGGTGGGCCTCAAGTGGGGCGTGGCGGCTTCGCGATCGGAATAGAATCCTCTCCTCTTCCCTCGGGAGTCGAACGAAGCGACACCCTCCCCGTGTTCTTCCCTTGTATTACTTCCTATATTCTGGAGACCCCGCAAACGCTGTTGTACGCGGGAAAGCCTAAGGCTGGCACGACATCCGTGAGTGATCCCCCTTCCTTCAAAGCCCTCTTTCCCAAAGATCGCGCCTGTCGCCACGTGGGCACTTGGCAGGGGTGTGTCGCTCGTCACTCGTCACTCCGCGCTCCTATCCACCTCTCCGGGTCCCTTTATAGAAATTATCTGTATGCGGACTGGATCCTGGCGTGACTGAGAGTCTGTACCCCGGCCACTAGACAGGAACTTCCTTACAGATGGCCCCCGAGCAGGGACGGACGAGGCGGGATCAGGAGTAGGAGTTCATTAGAGCGGGTGAAGGGAGTAAAGATTTCCACGGATCAGTGCCGTGACATAGTGCCTCCGCTTCCTCACGGTAGAAACCGACCCGTCATCGTGGTTGCCCCTAATATCAGCAGTGGAAGCAGAGCAAGCGATCCCGTTGTCCGACTTGGAAAGGACCCGTTATAATTTGTCGCAGTATCCTAGGAACAAATTAACAGAAATCAAGAAAAAAAAAAAAAAAAAATCAACAGCAGCAGAGTGCACCGAATTTTTGACCCTCCGACTCAAGTACAGCTGAGGCTGGTTCTCTTTCCCTTCCCTAGCAACAGCGTCGACCCGCGGCCCTCACGTGTTGCGAAAATTGGCAACCACGCACCAGCAGGCACGTAGGCGAAAAGGAGACAGGAAGTGACGCCAAGCAAATTTGCTAACGGTTTTCCAAAGACACGCGGCCGCCGGCATAAGCAACGGACGCGTCCGTGAAAATCGGCAACCACGCACCAGCAGACAAGTGGCCGAGAGAGAGAAGGCAGGTGACGCCGAAGAATATAGCCAACGGTATTGGGCGACAACGCGACCGCACGGGAGCAGGGCGACAGGGCGGCCGCTGCAATCACAGGCGCTCAGGAGGAACGGGCAGCGACACGGCTACGTACGCGCCGACGGCGCGGCAGCGGCGACAACGACGAATGTTGGATCGTGGGGCAGCGGCGACACGGCCACAGCCACGCGGCCGATCAAGCGTCGACGGTAGAGGACGGCGGCCGATCAAGCGTCGACGGTAGAGGACGGCGCCCAAGAGGGCAGCAGCGACGTCGTGGCCAGAGAGGAACGCCGTGGCTGCGCGGCGGCAGAACAGTCTGCCCGTAGCCGGGCCGAAGACCATATAAGGCGGAGCTCAAGCTGAGATCGAGAAGGTTCGAACCTTCACCGTGACAACATCGAGAATAAATAAAAGTGAAACCCGATCCCTCACCGCGAGAACATCGCAGAACAAAAAGCTAGCAAAGATCGAGCCTTCGTCGCGACCCATCTAAAAGTGTCCCGCCGCGAGTATCCTTATTACGCCCCGTGTCCTATACCAGGATCTGGTGAACCACTACTAGAGCTAGAGAATAATCGATGTTAGCGGACATCGATATTTTCGATATTTTGAGGTTCAAAAATCGATTAAACATCGATTTTTATAAAATTGTCCTTAGATGTCTTAAGACACTATATATATGTGGGGTAGTTTTATATATATGTGGGTATAAGCAAACCCCTTCATGGGTTATTTCAATTTAGCCATTTTGTATTTAGATTATTAAAAAATAATAATATAAACCATACCCTTCAATGGGATTTTAATATCAGATATATTTTATATTTTAAAACTAATTTGTACACTTCAATATTTCAAACTTAAACTAAGTATAAACCAGACCCTTCAATGGGATTTTAATATCCGAAATATTGAAATAATTCAACAACAGACATCGAGATCAAAATTAAACTACATATGTATAAAGCAGACCCTTTAATGGGATTTTAATAACCGAAATATTGAAATAATTCAACAGACATCGAGATCAAAATTAAACTAAGTATAAAGCAGACCCTTCAATATGATTTAAATAACCGAAATATTTTAATAGTTTAACAGACATCGAGATCAAACTTCAACTAAGTCGGTGCTTGACGACCAGAAGTCATTATAATTTTTATTTAGGAACATAAGTTTTTCCAAAACCCTTGGTTTTAGACAGCAGCGTCTGTCCGACACGATTTGTCCAGCTTTGCTGAAAGTTCTCTCTGACGCCGTAGATGTGGCTGGAACGCATATGTAAAAACTTTTTGGCCACCTCTTTTAGGGGAGTCATTATTAGGATTGTTATTATATTATTAACGAACAATAAATACTGTAATGAAGTTCCTGTCTCAGGCCGGGGTACAGCCTCTCAGTCTGTCCAAGGCCCGGTCCCTATACAGAATTATTTGTATTAGGGACCATAGAGACCATAGAGAGGGATCGGACGAAGTGTAGGGGAGGGACGGGTGGCGTGTGCACTCCGCGCGGTGCCGACGTTTGCCGTGGTCGGGGCCTCGACTAGGGGAGTGCTGTGGAATGGCGTAGTTGGTGGGCATCAACTGGTCGTGGAACATCAACAATAACTAAATAAGGGAAAAGTTGTCATTATTGCAGATTAAGTTTTAAATTATGCACATACCTGGTACAATACGATGCACGATGCACCGCTGACCCATGTTTCCATATGTATGATTTTCAATAAATAAAAAATACAGTTAAAAAAAAAAATGTTCTTATTTTAAATATTTACCTGTTATTTTTACAATTTCACGAGGAGTGGACGAGGGGATTAACGAAGCGCGAGGAGTGAACGAAGGGATTGGCGAAGCGCGAGGAGTGGACGAGGGGAATGCACGCAGCCTGCAGGAGGTGGTACCCTCCACTCGTGGCCAGCGAATGCGGCGCAGGGTACCCCTGCGCGTGGGCGCGTGTTGCGGCTGGCGTGGCTGTTGGGGGGGCCGGGGTACACGGGGCACGTGGTCGGTGGGGAGGCGTGCTGCGGGTGGTGTGGTCGAGGTGGTGTGCCGGGATGGAAGGGAAAGGGGATGGAGGGGGAGCATTCAACGGGGAGGGGCGACCACCGGCTTGGCAAATCGCGTGGCGTCCGCGTACACGATTGCCCAGCGGTGATCCCCCCGAGGATGAGGAAAGGCTACGAGGAGGTATTTCTACGGGTGGGGAATCTCAGTCCGCGGAAGTCGTGGCATCCGCGTACAACTCCACTGGCTGAGTTCCCGGCATGCAGAGGGAGCATCAATTCGGCACACAATACGGCAAAAAGGGGGGGGTTTAAGAATCGAGGGCTTTCGGGTTATAATATCAAAGGATCGATGTATATATATATATAAAAACTCCAAATTTTTACTGCTTATATTTCACTTTATTTGTCTGCCTTCTATACTTTTATTTTTTTCATTCTACGGGTCCCTGTCGCACCTAGCTCCTCTTCCCTAGCTCGCTTACGCGAGGCCAGCTTACCCGCTGTCTCCTCCTGGCATCCTGGCTGTGGTGGATCCTTACTGCTGACACTTTTAATTATTACTTCCGCTCACTCTTTAGGCTGCTTAAAATCGACTCTTCATCCATTTTTCGGCCGGCCACTCCAGGCCTCCAGGCTCGAGCCTCTGCCCGTAGCCTCTGCCGGCGTTTGTCGCTCGTCGTCGCGTATGTGATCGGCGCTCGCTCTCTGCTGTCTCTGCCACTCTCGGCTGCGGCTCCCGTTTACCGTTATTTGGTGTCGGGGTATTGCGTTGTGCGAATTCTCGAACTTTCTGCCGCGGTTGCTGCTCTCTCCCTCTCTCTGTTTGGTTCCTGCTTTGGCCATTCTTCCGTTATGCGTCGGCGGGGTATTTTGTCGCTTGTCTGTTAGTGATGCTCATTCCGGTTCTCGTCAAAGATGCTCGATACGGTTCCCGTGAACCGCACCCCGCCAGTCACGATTCCCGTACAAATAGCGCTTGTATGTTGTGAATTTCCTGCTCAAGAGCTCTTGCAGCTTGTTCAACGTTCGAAGGCGAGTTAAAAGCATCCCTTTTAAAGCGTGGGTCAACGATTGTGGCAACTCTTGCCACTGTTTTGGTTTCATATGTCAAAAATCTTTCTGGCAGTCTTTTTGTCAAAAAATCGAGAGCCTCAATTGCTTGTAGAGACTTGAGCTCATGTGACATTTGTCCTAAACTTTGCTGCAATTCGCATATCAGCGGGATAACACTACTCGACAAAATTCAACTTTTTTTTCCGCTGTGACCAAAAAGACTAGTGTAATCAGAGAGATTGTTACATATTTGCTGCCAGAAGTTTTTTTTCAAGTTTGAACAGTTGCTTTTTTTAAATATATTTTACTACTCCAGGTCGCAAACGCATTATTCCCTTCTAATAAAAATAGAATCGCGTTTTTTTTAATACTGTTTATTTTTTATTAAAAATCATAGAAATTTATATGTACATATATACTTAAGTATTGCGGAACACTGTATTTGGTTATGGGGTGAGAAGTTCTGCTACGCCCACGAGCAGGGTAATAAATCTATATTTGTTCCGTTCAAAGTGCTGCCAATCATCCTCCGTCATGAATTGAAAGAATTTTGATACAACATTCACGATGACTCTTCCGCATAACTCCAATTGTGTTGACTCAAGCAGGTGTAAAGTCGTATATGGAAATGCCACTGGGTACTGGCAAATCCGCCCAATAATACGTTCCAGTTCGGGAACTTGAAGTCCAACATACCCTTGCTTGTCGTTTCTTAGCGGCGGGTACGCAGTATCCCGCCAATCGTTCGCATTAAATTTTAAATTGTAAGTCTGCAGTAAAGTTGTATCTACAAAACAATACTCCTCTGCCAACAATTTGCGCAGGTGAGCATGGTCCCACAATACTGGGAACTGATTTGCAGCTCTACATTTCGCTCGCAAGTTGGCGGGACATCCGTCGCTAATAATTCCCATAAGCCTATTGTCGAACTTTCGAGAGATAATATTCTGCAGGACCTCGTTAACTCCGTCATCGATCACGGACGATCCGAGGACCTCAACTCCTATTAAAGTCTGTGATTTAATAATTATACATTCATTATTATATTTTTAGTATATACATATATATATCAATACTCACCACTTTCATATGCAAAAAATGAAAGTTTGAACCATCCAGGTTAAAACCAGCTACCGCCAAAAAAAAAAATAATCAAATTTCGGAAATTTTGGTAAACACGCTCGTTTAAGTCTTCCATTTCGATTATAACATAACAAATTCAGATAAGTACATCTGATCATCTCCTTTATGTTATCGTTTGATCTAGTCTACATTACATTACATTACATTATATTTGCGTTGTTGGCCATGAAGCTGCGTGCCATCTCCTCGAGTGCCGCCGAACTGCGCAGCCCGCAGTCCAACGGTTCGTCATTGTCTTGTTTCATGGCCTCGTGCGCCCGCTGCTACTGCTGCTGCTGACTGGCCTCCGCCGAGGCCTTGGCAAGATCGTGCAGATTCTGTACGACCTCATCAATGGGCGATCCCTGAGAGAGGGTCCCCCGCACCATGGGCAGAGCTCCTAGTCCGGCCAGATTGTGCCGCCGCAGATCGGCGAATCGGTTTTGTACTCAAGTTGATCAGCGCATTCATCATCACCTTGTTGCGCTGGTAGTCCTTGCGCAGTTGCTGCCGAATCTCCGTGTGGCAGTGCTCGTTGTTCGTCACAATAATCTCGCCCGTGTCCGTGGTGGTTACCCGGGCCTTGCAGTTAAACTTGCGCGACAGATTGCACTGCCAGTACTTCTTGTCCTTGCGCACGTACTGAATCCCGAAGGTGTGGCCGTCATGCACAAGCAGCGGCTTGCCTCGCTGACTGAGCATGAACTCCAGTTTGCCCTGGAACCAGTGCTCGCCGGGTGCGACTATAATACAGGACAAGATTGCAGTTGATGAGAGGCTGCTGTTGTGCATGCTGTTCGTCTGTGTGTGTGTAGGTGGGTGGTGTATGGATCGTTTTGGGATGTCAGGACGTACACAAATGAGCCCAATTATTTTATGTATGTGTGTGTGTTTGTGTGTTGGTGTCATGCAGATCGGACTTACCTGGCGAATATAATGGTTAGTAGAGAGCACACCCTTAGCATACCCATACTACATAGAATATATACGCCCAGCGCCGTGAAACAAGTACAAAATTAATGCACCCAGATTACAGGGTTCAGGGCTCAACCTGGAACTTATTCCACAGCGCCCGCTGCTGCGTGATTGGTATTAGTTTATCACAACGTTTCCGTCGACACAACGCTGGGCGTTACACACAACCGTTATCCCCACATTTACATATGTACATATGTATGTATGTATGTTTAAATATTTAATAGATTTAATTCTAGGCGGGGAATATGGATGTGACTTAATTATTTAAAAGTTTTTAAATTAAGTCATGTCAAGTCGACTCAAAGGTCAGATTAATTTTTGACCCCATTACAGGTGTAATGGCCTCCTCGTGGTGTTTCCTGGGTACCGATCTTCAATCGGAAGCCAATTTGAGCGGCGACTTTATGTCTATATGTTTTTTTTTTTTTTTAATTCTGTTTATTTACACTTAACTACTATCTTAGGGCTAGAAATATGGCAGTGCGAGCCCGACCCGTGTGGTACGGCCGTGAAGCATTGCTTCGCACGGGTCGTTCGAGGCGTCGCTTAATCTAAATTGACTCTTCTCTGGCGCTCAACCGCGCGCAGCTCTGTCATGCTGTTTGCCGCGAAGTTGCTGATCGCCTCCCAGTTTCCCGGGGTCGACAGCATGTACGGCACCAGGTTTCCCTTGGATATAGGCCCGCCCAGGGACTCTTCCAGCAGCTGCCGATGCGCCGCAAATCTGCCGCACACAAACATTATGTGCTCGGCATCCTCAGGGGAGTCCTCGTGTCCGAAGCGGTGCAGATAGCTTCGGAAACACCCATGGCCGCTGAGGAGCTGGGTCAGGTGGAAATTTACCTCGCCATGCTCCCTCTGTATCCACGCCTCGATGGATGGGATGAGCTCGTGAGTCCATCGCCCCTTGGTGGACGTATCCCACCTTTGCTGCCAACTCCTAAGGCTCTGCTGCTTGCACTCATGCGCAACTGCCTCTTCTCGTCCGCTTGGATGCCTCTGCCATGCGACTCCCGATAGTACCTTGACCGCTCCTCCGCCAGGTACTCCAGCGGGGCTATACCAGCAATCACGTGGGCTGCCTCGTCCGAGACCGTTCGGAAGGCACTTATGACGCGCAGCGAAGAGAGGCGGTGAGTGGCCGCCAGGCCCCGGGCGTAGCTCGCTGTTTGCAGGGCCTTTGTCCAGATTGGCGCCGCATATAGCATCACCGACCGCGTCACACTCGTCAGAAGTCGGCGTCGCCATTGGTGGAAGCCGCTTTCGAGCTCATGTAGGCCAAATGCTCTCGGATTCGTCCGATTCTCTTTGTAGTAGTCAGACGCGTTTTTGTTTGCGCTCCGCTAACTTTTTGCCTATTTTTGCTTAAACCGCCGGTTTTTTACGAAAAGAATAATAATAAATTCATAAACTAACAGCCTTATCATTCTATTTCCTGATCGCGAGTGCATGCCTGCTTTAGTGTAAAAACTTAATTTAATTATTTTTTTGCATCGCCTAACAGTGTGTCTTTGTTTGTGCTTTTGTAAGTACACACAGTGTCATATTTGTTCTTCTATTTAGCCGCTCTCACGCATTAGTTGTTGCTGATCTATCACTCTCTCTATTACCCACACTCAAATAACTGTTCTTCCTCTCTCGCTCTTGATATTTTCCGTACAGTAGCGCTCTCTCTCTCTCAATTGTAGCTACTGTAACCGCTCTCGTTTTCACTTATTCCTCTTTTGGCGCTTATCTGGCACACTGGTCTGATACCAATTTTTTTTGAAGGAAAAATTAAGTAAATTTTAAAATGGAATTCTCCGTTGTCTGCGACAAAAAAACCTGCAAGAAGCAGATCACCCATGACCAGCCGAGTATCCCCTGCTGGCTCTGCGATAGCGTCGTGCACGCTAAATGCGCCGGGTTGTCCGGTCTCGTGGGTGATGCCATCGCGAAAAGGAATGGCCTGCACTACAGCTGTGAGGCATGCCGTCCGGTTGAGAGGGAGATGGCAGCGTTTATGAGGCAGACCCGGAAGGGCTTTAGGGAGCTGACCGTGGGCTTCAAAGAGCAGTACGATCGGCTCCTAGCCATGGAGTCTCAGTTTAGTGGCTTCAAACTACTGACTGAGTCTCCTAGGCGCAAAAAGGTCACTCCGCGGGATCTGCATGTGCCGACTGCCCCTCGACCGGCCGATGCTGACAAGCTGACTCCGACCACCCCAAAAGTGCAGCAGTTGATATCGTTCGCCACTCCAAAGGCAACGACAGCTGCTGGTGATGAAAATTCGGTAGCCGAATTTATCGCGTCGGAGGGCATGCAGCCAAAGTCGTCTGTAGCGTCCGTGTCCGTAATGTCCGCAAACTCATTAGCGGTCCCCTCAATTCCGACCCCACCAGTTAATATACGTCCCGGACCACCGGGTATTACCATCACAGGTGATAGGCCTGTGGTGCCAAGATTGGTGGGGATCCCACCAAAGAGACAAGTTTTTGTCTCGCGGCTTGGCCCTGATTCCACAATTAATGATGTGACGGCTTATATCCGAAGCAAAATAAAAGCCGCTGATTTTAAGGTGGAAAAATTTAACTTTTCTTACGCCAGGGAGATATCTTCCTTTAAAATAAGTGTCTCTCAAACTCATTTTGACACCATCTGTTCTGCCAAATTTTGGCCGGAGCATTTGGTGGTGAAGGAGTTTAAGGCAAAGAAGAAGACCAGGCCCCCAATAACTCTGCCAACAAATCTGACCAGTGCTCCTTCGTCGTCTTCCCGCTCTACCTCCCGTCCAAAAAACTAACTAACTCTCTTTTGGTGACCTATCAGAATGTTCGAGGCTTGCGTAGTAAGCTCAGCATTCTTTTCCAGGATAGTGTCGCATTTGCATCCCACGTTATTGTGTTTACCGAGACCTGGCTAAAGCCGGACATTCTTAGTTCCGAAGTTTTGGCAGGTCGGTACACAACTTATAGAAAGGATCGCTCGTCTCGACGTGCAGGTGGGGTTCTGATTGCTGTGGACTCAAACTTCACGTCGGAACTTTTCACTGTCCAGATCCAGCAGGAACTGGAATTTCTGTGTGTAAGACTGATTCTTCCCGCTTTCTCAATTTTCATAACTTGTTCGTATATTCCACCGTCTTCGGATATCGCAATTTACGAGCAGCATTTGTCCGCCTTAACCGCTATTTCTTCCTCGCTATCTGACAAAGATCACATGATAGTTCTTGGTGACTTCAACTTACCAGGAATTGTTTGGTCTTCGGCAAATGAGTCTAATAGTCTGGTGCCCATGGCACGTCATGACTTTGTTGACGGCTTGATTGACCTGTCTCTGTCTCAAGTTAACCATGTTAAAAATTCCTTGGGTCGATTTCTTGATCTGTGCTTTGTAACGGATCCGACCTTAGCGTTGTTAACTCGAGTCCCCCCGCTCACTATACCTGAAGATGCCTACCATCCTACTTTCGAAGTGTCGTTCGACCTCGGACGAACTGTATTGGATCGGTCGGGTAGACCACCCCAAAGTGTCCGCTGCTTCCGGAAAGCCGAGTTCACGAAGCTTAATAACCTCATTAGGGATTTTGATTGGTCCGCTTTATATTTGTGCAGTGATGTTACGACAGGCACAAACATTTTCTATGATGCACTGGACTCACTTTTTGTCTCTTGTGTCCCACTTTCCTGTCCGATTAGATCAAGAAAACCCCCTTGGTTTACCAAGGAGCTATCCCATCTAAAAAACTTAAAATCAAGACTGTATAAAAAATTTCAAGAAATTGGCTCTCCTTCTTCTCTTGCTCATTATGTAATAGCTCGGTCAAACTTCTCAGTTCTTAACGCTCAATGCTATCAGAATTACCTATTTCGATGCAGGATACGTTTTTCTAAGGACCCCAAACAGTTCTACAGCTTCGTAAACAGTAAGCGTAGAACGTCCGCACACCCATCCTCGCTGTCCTTCCGTAATACGTCGGCAGATAATGATCAGGCAATTGCCGATCATTTTGCCCGTTTTTTCCAAACCACCTATTCGCAGGACGTTTACTCTGGTCAGCCGTATCCATACGGTTTACCGAGGTCGAACGGCATTTTCAGTCCTTTTCTAAATGAAAGCTCGTTGCATCATGATCTACGAACAGTAAAGCCGATGTTCTCACCGGGTCCGGACGGAGTTCCCGGCTGTGTACTCAGGTACTGTGCCGAGTCTCTGTGTGGGCCGTTGCTTAAACTGTTCAACCTATCTATAAATTCTTCATGCTTTCCCCCGATATAAAATGAGTCTTTTATAATTCCTCTCCATAAGAAAGGTAGCAAGTCTGACACAATGAACTATAGAGGTATATCTAAGTTATCCGCTATTCCTAAAGTGTTTGAGAAAATTTTAACTCCGCACCTGCAGCACCTATGCAGATCACTTATATCTCCATCTCAACATGGATTTATAAGGCGGAGATCAACCACTACAAATTTATTGGAGTTTACCTCCTTTATAATAAAAGGCTTTCAAGGTAATTTGCAGACGGATGTTGTTTACACCGATTTTAGTAAAGCGTTCGATTCTGTAAACCATTCCCTCCTAGCACAAAAGCTCGACCTCCTAGGGTTCCCGCCCAATCTCCTGAGATGGATTTCTAGCTACATTTGTTCTAGGTCTCAAAGAGTCCTTTTCAAAAACTCCCTGTCCTCTCCAGTTATGGTGACTTCGGGTGTACCTCAGGGCAGCCATCTAGGCCCCTTACTCTTTACACTCTTTATAAATGACCTACCTTCTTTATTAACATACTCTCGAGTACTTATCTATGCGGATGATGTTAAGCTCTGTGTCCAGTATAAGGACATTTCTTTTCAATCCAGGTTGCAATCCGATCTCGATAGATTTCAGTCTTGGTGTTGTGCAAATTTATTAAACCTTAATGCTTCAAAATGTAAAGTAATGACTTTCCATCGCTCCAGCGCCTTTCTGGTTCCTTACACCCTTTGTGGTGGTTCTCTTGAGAGAATTACCCGGGTTGATGATCTTGGTGTTCTACTAGATCCCAAGTTAAAGTTTTCAGAACACATTTCTACCATGGTGAACAAGGCCATGGGCGTGCTTGGGTTTATAAAGAGGTGGTCAAAGGAATTTGACGACCCCTATATAACAAAGACTCTCTACACCTCTCTGGTTCGTCCGATTTTAGAATACGGCTCTTGTGTATGGTGCCCTCAGTACAACGTACACCAGGACCGTATAGAATCAGTTCAGAAAAACTTTTTACTTTTTGCTCTTCGAGGTCTCGGCTGGGATGCAGGTGTGAGACTACCGTCCTACTCTAATAGATTGCTCCTAATAAACCTTCCAACCTTAGCTAATCGTAGGAAAATGCTTGGAGTGATTTTTGTGCACAACTTGATCAAGGGTGACATAGATAGCCCTGACCTGTTGAGCCGCATAAACTTCACGATTCCTATTAGAAGCACTAGGAACTATACACCCTTGTTTCTTCCGCTTTGTAGGTCGAATTACTCCTTGCATGAACCATTTAGGGTCCTATGCTCGGATTATAATTCCCTCTATCATATTGTATCTACCACTAACTCCCTTCCTAGTCTTAAATTACAGATACTCTTATATCTTTCCCGTAACTAGTAATTACTTCGCTTCTTTAGTTAGATTTGTTCTACTTTTCCTCGAACACTAGTCTAACACCTATCCTTCCTGCATGTCCGCGATCGGTTCGGTAAACGAGTCGCGCGTTATGCGGCAGCGCCCCTCGGTCGGTTGGGCGGGAGGTGGGCTGCGTTCTTGCCTGGGATCCGCGCGTAACAGCCATCGGCTGGTGTCGCTTGGGCCACTTGATGGTGCAGTCATTGCACATCAACGTCCTAAAGAAAAAGCAGAGTCGAGTGTCTATCATGACGCCAAGATATTTGATCGCCCGCTTTGACATCACTGAGGTGCCTGCCACTGTGATTTTAGCCGTCTCCACCTTTTTCCTGCTGGTCACCAGCACCGCCTCGGTCTTGTGGGGGGCAAGTTCGAGCCCTACCAGCTCCAGCCACTGCTGGATTCGCGCGATCGTCTGGTCGCAGGTAGCCTCAACCACGGCCAGGTCTTTAGCCACCACTAAGATGGCCACGTCGTCCGCAAAACCCACTACGTGGACTCCGTGAGGGAGGCTGAGTCGCAATATGCCGTCATACATCACGTTCCACAGCAGGGGGCCCAACACCGACCCCTGCGGGACTCCACCAGATACCTCGTAACGCTCCGTGCCAGCTTGCGTGTCGTACAGAAGCAGCCTTCGCTCGAAGTAGCTTCGTACCATCCGCTGGAGGTACATGGGTGTCCCGAAGCACGCTAGTGCCCTGAGGATGCAGCTCCACCTCGCAGTGTTGAAAGCGTTCCTGATATCCAAGGTGACCATTAAGCAGTACTCTTTTCCGCCGCCCTTCCACCGAGTGCCGGCGATCGCCCTAGAGGCAATGTCCACCACTCTGCCGACGGCATCGGTCGTTGATCTGGCCTTGCGGAACCCATATTGATGCGGAGATAGGTCTCCAACCTCGGCGATGGTTCGTTCCAGACGAGAGCATACCACCTTCTCCAGAAGTTTGCCGGCTGTGTCGATCAGGCAGATTGGTCTGTACGACGACGCTGTCCCTGGCGGCCTGCCTGGCTTGGGAATAAGCACCAGCTTTAGCGTCTTCCACCTCTCCGGAAAGACTCCCTCGCAAAGGCACTGGTTAAGCAGCCTGACAAACACCTCCGGATACAGGCTGGGCTTGGCGAGGGATCTCCTGCAAGTGATCCTCCATGCGCGGGAAAAGATCCTCCACAATGGATCTGACCACGACGGGGTCCGATGGGGGGCATGCTTCTCAGCGCCAAGCTTCTTCGTCACGAGCTTGTACGCCCTCCCCCATGGGTCCTGCTCCGCAGAGTCACAGAGCGCAAGGAAACTCTGGCGTTTGCTGTCTTTTATGGCTGCCTTGAGAGCCCGTCTCCTGTCTCTAAAGGTAGCCTGCCATTGCGAGAATGTCGTACTTCCCCGCAAGCGCTGATATTGGCGTCGTGCGTGATTGCACTCCCGGCGTAGCTCGGCAATCCTCTCATTCCACCAGAACACTGGTTGGTGGTGGCGTCCAAAATGCTTCCTCTGGGCCATGGTGGCGGTGCATGCTGAGTCGAAGCTCTCCATGACTTGCTTGGCCATGCACTCCGCATTTCCTTCCGCATCGAGGTTGGTCATCAACTCCGTGAACCGCACCGTGTCGAACCTATCCGTTCGGTAGTATTTCCACCTGGGGGCTGCTGGATCGACGCTTGTTGGTTGCTGGCCTATGCTGAAGATGATGGCCAGGTGGTTACTCGCAGTGTAGGCGTTGGAGATGCACCAGTCTGACGTGTTGAAAAGTGAGCAACTGACGAAGGTAAGGTCGACTATCGACCCTGTTCCCGCTCTGGAGAAGGTGTGTTGCACGTCCTGGTTGAGGAGCGCAATGTCCAGTGGTGCAATGGACTCAAGCAGGACCCTTCCTCTCGCATTAGTTGCTGCACTTCCCCACTCCTCTGCCCACGCGTTGAAGTCGCCTCCGATGACCACTGGGTGACGAGCTCCAACATCAGCCGCTAGGTTGTCCAATATTCCTGCGTATTCGGAGAGTGTGAGGCTTGGGGCGAGATAAACGCTGTAAGCCCAGACCCTGCCGACTTTTGCGCGTACGAAACCCACCTCGGATTTTGTATTGGTGAGCTGCAGAGGTATGGCGCCGCACAGCCATAGCGCAGCCTTTTTGGTGGCATCCAGTATGAAGCCAGGGGACTCGCTAGGCCTGAATGGCTCGCTGAGGATGGCAAGGTCTATTGCCAGTTCTCTCACGGTTTGGCACAGAAGGTCTTTGACCGCAGCACAGTGGTTGAGATTCAGCTGTAGCGTCTTCATCATTGGGGCGGAAGGTTGGATCCACGCTTGGCTGCTAGGCACATCTTGCTACCCGCATAGTGCTTCGTGTCTATGCTCCTGTTTGATGCGCAGATGAAGCAGCGTAGGTCGTTTTGGCAGGTTGCCGCTTTGTTCCCCGCATCTGAGGCAGCATCCGGTGCGATCCACCGTGCTCTTGCACCTGAATGCATCTGTAGCAGCGTCGCTGGGCTGTCCGCTCCCGGATCCTACTTATCGTCCAGCCGACTTTCAGCTTGCCAATACCCAGGAGGGCTCTAGCGAGCACCGGGGGCAGGCACACGACCGCCATTTGCGTTCCAGCAAAGGATGGCCTCAGGCTCTTAATGGCGCTACTGTCCATGCTGGGTGCATCCAGCGTTGACGCTTTCGCCGCTGCGACATCCTCCTTCGTGACCAGGCTGTCCAGGTCCTTGACCTCCACGCATACCTCCTCCGTTACCATTCTGATGCCCGACTGCAGTCCCAGCGCCGCACTGATCTCCTCTTTCAGTTTCACAGTGTTGCTTTTGCCGGCACCGTTAAGCTCCAGCAGCAGATCGCCCTTTGCCGTCTTCCTGATTTTACTCACGTTCTCGCCAACTTCCTGGAGCTTTCCGTCCTGTCGCCTGCTCACCAGACGCAGGATATCGCTATAGCTCATCTCTCCTTGGGGCTGCTCCCGGGGCTCCTTTCTTTTTTTGCGTGCCTTGGAACTTATGTCTATATGTACATATGAATGTATGTATGTATGTTTACGGCTTTTTCATAGGCAGTATATGTATAATAAAAATTAAAAAAATAACAGATT
>JAWNKY010002183.1:0-23926 GCA_035041765.1 Drosophila algonquin | reverse complement strand
ACGGTCCAATTCGATGAGCTAAAGGAAGCTCAGAAAATTGTAATTCGTCATATATAACGAAATGATTTCAAAGAAGACATAAGGCACATCGCGAGACACAAGGAAACCCAAAAAGGAAGCTCGATAAACTCACTAACACCATTTTTAGATCTAGATGGAATTTTGCGAGTTGGAGGGCGATTAGAAGCTGCAAATATCGCATTTGATGCCAAACACCCAATGCTGTTACCTTACAACGATCCAATTGTCAAGATGATACTTGGCAAAATACATAAGGATAACATGCATTGTGGTCCCCAGGCTTTGCTAACAGCATCACGGCAGCAGTTCTGGATCTTAAAGGGAAAAAACATGGCAAGGAGCATCGTGCAGAACTGTGTAAGGTGCACTAAAGCGAGGCCAAAGTTACAGGAACAAATCATGGGAAACCTGCCACCTCTTCGTGTCAGCGGTGCATCTTAGGTAAACGGATGGAAATTCTTAGCTAGTTATTTACTTAGGTCTAACCATACGATTCCGTATTTTACTTGAAATCGTACAAAAACTGATGTACGGACTCGTGAAGACCTGAAAATACAAATAAAATCAATGATATATTGGTTCAAGGTTATCCATTAATAAACATTGCCGGTCTGATTTTATCCTTGGAAATTCAGTCCTATGGCTATTAAGAATTAACCCTGAACCTAATCAAAAAAAAATGTACAAATGTGTCATTTTTGGGTTTGTCTTTTTGTATAAGCATGAACATTGATTTATGGTGGTGTTCCGCATGGGTCGTTAGCATTAAATATTCGTGATATTTCTGAATACAAATTGATCGTCTTTAGTGCGTTTTGAATTTTTTATTGGAAATGTTAGAGACAATCTTGGCTCCGATGACCACAACCCCAAATCGACAAATATATATTTCTTCCGGCTTCGAGATCAGAATCAATAAGATTTGTAATTATCTATAGGCATTCCCTACTTCAATAGAGACTCTTATTAGTTGGAAAGAGAATCATTCAATTCCCCAAAAGAAGGCTTTGAAGTATTTTCCTTTGTATCTTGTTCCTTCGTTTTATTTAAAAGAACAAAGAAACGAATTGTAAATCGGCATTAAGGATAGGGGTATCAAAAGGCTATGCCGGGGAGACTGTTTCCCGTTGCTCATCATCCCGCTCATCATTCACTATAAGGTTTCCAATGCGGATTGGCAGCTATTGAAGGCAATGCCAGAAACAGAAATCGATCCAAAATCAAATACATGACTGGAACTGTTGCTTTAACCAATGCTCTCTCGATCTGTTTAAGATTCATTTGACAGCTTCCGCTTCATTCCAACTTTTGTTACAGACCATACCAAGGCGTCCAATGTTGCGTCAGTAACAAATCATGTGGGGTTCAACCTTTTGCATACTATTTTCGTTGGATTTTTATAGGTATTGTTCATACAACAGAAAAATAATTACAGGCTTAACAGTTCAACAAATACGAGTGTATTTTAAGCTGTCCAGGGCGAAGCTCGTCGCAGTGGACTGGAGCGATGTGCCCAGGAGACCGAGTGCCAGATTAAGGGTGCCGGCTACCTTTAAGGAGCCAGAGCGCATCCTCAAGATGTTGCAGAGGTGCAGCACAGGACCGTGCCGACCGTTGATTGGAAGGTAGCGAAGGTTGAGACGACGCAGGGACCAACTAATCAGGCCGTAATCGTCATCAACAAAAAATCGCTGGCCCCGATAGAGGCAGCTAAAGGCGAGCTAAAATTCGGCTTCAGCTCGGTCACCAAAATAGGGGTACAAGTCGTACGCAGCTGCCGAGGCTCGTCCTGTCGGCAACCTAGTCGAGCAGGTCTCTGCATCGTAGATCGAAGCAGGTGGGTGCTTCGGTGGGTGCTACCTCTGGCTGTCCATCTGCATAGAATAAATGCAGTCAATTTGCAAATAGTCAAAGTGAATCATGAATGAGTTTGGAGTAGGGATCTCAGAAGGTTTGACCAGTAAAACTATAAAATGATAATATTTAGGGGAAAACTATCCAAACAACAACATGTTGTACCAGCCAAATTTACACACGTAAATGCACATATGTATGGTAATGTATATAATACAAGGAAACCCTAAAACTGCATAATCCAGTCAAGAGTTGTTAAACTACAAAAAATGCTCTAACGAGAATTTACCCAACAAAAAGGCTCATGCAGTTAAGATTAGTTATGAAGATTTGAATTGGATGTTCACAACGAATAGAAGAAAATACAAATTTTCAATTGGAAATAATTCTAATTTGGGTAAACTGATTAGTACATTAAGTTGTGCTAGTGAACGCGCCCTACGCCTGTATGCTTATCTTATTCTCGAAAAACTGGCGGGAACTGGCAAGATATTGGATCAACAAACGTATCATATGTATATCAAAGTGTTGAGTATGATTGTATCAGAGTTTCAAGGATTTGTATAAGGAGAATATCCTTCGTATACTAAAATGTTATCATATTTAATCAAAGGCACATATGACGATTGTATTTGAAATGTATCTTTTGCTTATGCTTAGTTATGGAAACCCTAAAAGCAGAACAGAAATAACGAGAACATCTTTTGGTTGTTTTATCTTCTAGTATAAGTATTTGTTGGCCTTTACTGCTTTGTACAGATTTTGTATATACAGTTAGATAATGCTAATTATTTCTTTCCACAGAAAGAATCATTTCCACTCCACTTTAGAAACATTTAATGCACTAATTGATCAACCACAAAATTCATTATTATTAGCCTATTGTCAATCACTGATTAACATTAAACAATTGTCTTATGATTAAGTAAACTGCTTGCAGAACTTAAGACAAATACTTTTTCTATTTTAATTAAATATTTCAATGAACTATTTGTGCATGTGCTCAAACTTAACACAATGACTGAACCCATTCGAGGAAATACAGCCTCTCGATTTTAATTAATTAATTTCATTAATTACAAATGCATAATTGTTTAACAGCCATAATTAATTGAGAGAGAGGAAATGGATATCAAAAGCCTTATTATCGAAATTACCAGTTAAAAGTAACTGTTATGTGGAAATGTTGACAGAAAGTCATAAATAATGCATTATTTTTAGTGAAGTTGGTATCTCAGATAGGATGTATTGGTTTTCTTTGACGATTGGAAATTTAATCGAACGTTTCATACTTACTGACGCAATCAGCCGGTATGTTTTAATGCCATTTAAAGCAATTTTTATATTCAGCATTTTATATATGTATAGGGGTAGGCAGTTGTGGACATAGTTTTGTTTGTCAATCATATATTTTTACCTGGGACATATTATGCGGACATATGCATATCAATGGAAAGCTAGAAACTAGAAACTCAGCTAACTAGTTTTGAAAGAATTGCATTGATATCTCCCATTGAAAAAAAATTATCAAATTTTTTGTGAAATGGTAATTTTTGCGATATTTTTTTTTGGTGGGGGGTTGTGGACACCTTTGTAAAATGAGCTTAAATATAGAAAGTATGAAGTTAAACGCAATGAAATTAATCAATAATGAAAGTTTATTAATTTTAAAGGCCATCAATGTCAAAAAGAATAACGAGAGAGGGCATCATTCCACGTCAGAAGCACAATTCGCGCACTCCACCAAGCATCGTTTAATGTCATTTGTCAGCGCATTAAAATCAATTCCCGTTAAATCGGACGATTTTTTATACCCGGTACTCGAAGAGTTTAAGGGTATATTAGATTTGTGGGGATAACGGTTGTGTGTAACGCCCAGAAGGAAGCGTTTCCGACCCCATAAAGTATATATATTCTTGATCAGCATCAATAGCCGAGTCGATATAGACATGTCTGTCTGTCCGTCCGTCTGTCCGTCCGTCCGTCCGTCTCCATTTGCGCCTATATCTCAGAGACTATTAAAGCTAGAGCAACCAAGTTTTGTATCCAGTCTCCTGTGTGATCACACTACTCCAAATTTATTTCAAAATTTCGCCCCGCCCCTTTCCGCCCGCACAAAGGACGAAAGTCTGTGGCTTAAACAATTTTGAAGATACAAGAAAACTAAAAACGCAAAATCATAGAAAATGACCATTTCTATCAGAGTGTTGAATCTGGATCAGATCGGATAATTATTATAGCTACAATGAAGAAAACCATTTCGAAAGTCATCGTTCCCTCCCGCTCTCTCTCACACGCGGCCCCATCTGTTTTGCCCATTCGTATTTTTTGACGCCTAGTTCTCAGAGACTATAAAAGCTAGAGCAACCAAACTTTCTATCCAAGCTCCTGTGATATCAAACCAGCACGAGTTTGTTTCAAAATTTTGCCACGCCTCCTTCCGCCCCCACAAAGGACGAAAATCTGTGGAATCCACAATTTTTAAGATAAATGAAAACCAAAAACGTAGAATCATGGAAAATTACCATATCTACCAGATTGCTGAATATGGATCAGGTCCAATCAATATTATGGACAGAAGGAACAAATTTAATTTCAGTGGCTACGCAACGCCTGCCAAGCGCTTTCTCATTCCCTCTCTCTTTCGTACACACGTGTACGTCTCGAATATGTTGTAATACATGTCATGTAGAAATTTAGAAGCAGATGTAAAAAGCATATGTAAAGAAAAATGGAAACATGTATAAAAATTCCAAAAATGATTTGACTTCATTTTTTGAAATATTATTTTTTGCCCAAAATTTAATTTGTCCCTTTAGCGAACATATAATAAATTGCAGAAATCGCAAGCTCATATATGCATGTATGTACATATGTGTATACTGACTGAGTACCGGGTATAAAGTAGAGCCGCGGCCTTTGTCGCGGCTCACAACGCTCCCCCTTGTTTTAATTTTTCTTCGACGACATGACTAAAAACATCGAAAAAATGCATAAAACACTATTAAAATAATTTATATTGACATCAACGACAATATTTCACGATTTGCCAAAAAAAAATTGGGTGTCCACAACTCCCGACATTCAAGTGCCCACAACTCCCTTGAGCAGCCATTTTGAAATCATATAAAAAAAATGTTTGCTGTGTAGATTGTGTCCGAACCCGGTATTGAATCTCAAAGAAAACTAAATTTCGCGTAAAAAAATCCATTGCACTCACCTTCTCACTTAACACACTTCACACGGTGACACTTTAAAAAACGTTCAAAGAAACTTTTGTGATTTTATTCGAGGTAAAAAAAATAATTTGTTTGCAGCACAAAGCAGACGCGTCTGTTCACTTTGGTATTTGTCACAAAAACATCGTGCTTCTATGGCGCACACATGACATTTGTCAGATCTGTAAAATCTGCTCTGTGTCAAAAGTTGCACAGGGGTGTCCACAACTACCGACTGTCCATAACTACCTACTTTACCCTATTGATTTTTTGTCGAGAATTCACCAAACTCTGCTACGACTGCTGCTACTCCTGTTGCTGACAGCTGTATTCGATATTCAATAAATACAAATAGGTCTCAATGGAAATATTCTCAAGCAGAGCTTTGGGTATGGTTTTCTTTGCATACACAAATTTGTATGTGGAGAATTAAGATTTCATACTCACAGTCCATTTATGCAATGGAGGGAACTGATTTAGATGTACATTTTCTGATTTCTTGTTATTTTTTCATTAATGTATGTACATATGTACATTTTGTCACACATATAATATATATTTACAATTATTTAAAACAATATTCCTTTTGTATATTTCTCGTATATGAAAGAATATTTACTTGAACGTTTGTCTATATATATTACCGCATCAATTGCCGATTAAAATACTTCACTTAACGAAACCATTCTGATATATCCGCTTCATAAGCCGCACTCTTACAGAAACCACGACGAACTGAATTGCAGACCCCCTTCGGCGGACATGTTGAAAACTGTTTGAAGGCGCCGAAGTGCCTTAACAGAGCACAGAGATCAAAAATGTTATAACATGGGGAATTTTCCTTTCCTTCCTGTTAGTACACGCTGCCATCGAACATGCTCGAAATTCGACCAGGACATGTTTTTCGGTTATTCGCTTGTGAGGATTTAATACAACATCCACATTCCATTTGTTGATTAATATGAGGGAGGAGCTACGTACACAGATAGAGTAGGAAACCATATAAATAGTTATAGTATAAAATATATTAAAAAATTATGTTATTATAGTCAAATAAATTTGACGATATTTGACCTATAAAAAGAGGTTAGACTTACGAAATAAAATTGGATGGCCCAATAAAACGTACGGACGTTTAAAATAAGTACGTTTAAGTACGTTTTAAAATATAATATGAATACAAATATTTTTAAAATATAAAAATGCATATACATACATACATATGTATGCATGTACATATATTCTTTACCCTTCCTTTTTATACCATTAAAATCATGTAGCATATTTCGCCAGAGTACGTCCTGAATGTGAATGTGTTTGGTGCTGTTTAGCCGAAGCCACAAATTTCTTGCCATGTTAACAACACCCCGCCACCGCATTGCTTTAATTACCCAGCCTCATATGCTGGGTGACAGCTAGAAGTAAGCCATACAAATAAGAGGTCATCTGGTTGATGGGTTCTCTGCGGAGTGCCGGTATAACAGCGCCAGAGTGGCAAATAACCCCTAGTTTAGCTCAGCGTATGGATCATCCCATGGCATTGTTTACACAGCAGCGTTGTCAAATGTCTAGCAATGCTCTCGTCCTGTCTTTTTTGTCTCCCATTTTCTGTGAAAAATATGTATGACTGCGGGTTGGAGCTGGAAAGTCCGTATTTATATGTGAAAATAACGTCTAGACCAGAAGAATAAGTTCCCACAACAAATTAACGAAATCAATTTAAAAATTTCGTTGAGCTCGCTCTCTAACTTTGTCTTTGGGTCAGCAGCACTTAACGCTCAAGCGGAAGGACCCACATATACGTCGGTTCTTGGCCAAGCGTTTGCCTGCTGTGAAAACTTTTCATGCAAAAGGAAGAGGATTCAAGGGTTAGTTTAAGTTTTATGTTTCTACCCAATTTTATTATGTGCAGCGGGTGCTGCCTTTGCCGTTTGCTGCTGTGGCTGCTGTTTGGAAAGTTTAAATGTTAAGAGAGAAATTTAATTCATTTATAGAATATGTGTGGGCTCTGAGATTCCCTCTTTTGCCGTGTGGATTAAGTGCAACAACTGGCCGACTTTTAAGTTAAAGAAATTCTGTGTGTTTCCAGTGTTAGTTAGCCACAAGCTTTCTGACTCTACACCATATAGTAGAATGTATGAAAATAGCAGACTGCAAAGTTCTGAATGAATATGGTATATGAAGCAAAATATACGATATTATGGATTGGTAGATTACTATGATTTTTCTTACCCTTCTGGCCGTACCGCTTAAATCGATATCAAGAAGGATGCATCTGAATATGAGGCACTTCCGCTGATCCGCTCCAAATGCTGCGTTCAACTAGTAGGTGTTGTTCGGATCAAACGGACCCTGTAATAGGTAACAGATATCTGGGCGGGCTGGTATTAGTCAGCTATGGCCGGCACGAATATTTTTCGGCTGCTGGCTCGTCGGCAAGTGGGGTGGTGTTGGGAGTTGCCATAGCTGATGCCCTTTCTTTCTTTATTTAAAATCGTGCAAGACAAGCCAAATGAACAGTTACCGGAACGAGAACACTACATACGACCACAAGAACAGGACAATTGACAATTAGGCGGACGGACTATCCTCGGATGGTTTTGAGGCCCACTTTGCCCCCCCCCCCCCTGTCACGACATTCCTCCGAACTAAACGTCATGACCCCTTAAATGCTCAGGCAGAACCTACAGGGGCTTCGGAGGGGAGATCACAATAAAAAATTTAGTTATACATTATAAAGGTTATATATATTAAAACTAACTTAAACATAGAACGACGGTAAATGTGCTTAAAACTAGTACCATAAAAAATGCAAAACTAAAACTAACAAGTTATTCGGACGGCTGAGGCTTCGGGTATAGATAACATGGACGTTATAATAAGACCAATTTAATTGCTGCTCAGGCTCAAAAAACGTAAACAACGCGACTTCCCCGGGAGGAATTCTGGCATGAGCCTTCCACGCCACCAAACATAAAGTTAGTATAAATAAGAAGAAAATATGTTGTCAACACTCACCTTGGCTGCGATCCACCGACGAAAGCGCTTTCTGAAGGTTGCTGCAAGCTGAGGCAAAGTTTTACAATGATTTGGGGGGCATTTTTCCCGTTTGGCAACGCACATTGTTGTTTTTTCTATTTTTTATTCTTTTTTTTCGTTTTATTTTTTTTTTTGAGCGTGAGAGGCCTGTCTACCTTTGTTGTTGTTTTATTTTAAGCATTCGTGCTTTGCACGGCTATTCATCTTCCCCCGCTTCCGATCGTAAAGGCATTTTTTTTATGCACCTGCCTACTCCAAATGTTTTCTATTTCTTATTTCATTTTTCTCTTTCTTATTCTATTTTTTTTCCTGCTCTTATACTAGCTGAAATCTAACATAGCTGTTATCTTTCTCCCTTTTTTCTTCCTACGCTGATCGACGCTAGCAAGCGCGACGGCTGTTCACTCACTTCAGAGCACTCTCGGACCAGCTAAGTGACGACCCAAATCAACTCTTGCTCCTCCTTTCTCCGCCTGCCACAAGCGCTGCAATACCCCTAGAGGGAACCACCATCTGCGCCGTGCCCAGTTTTAGAGCCCTCTTCTAGCGGATAGGCCCTAAAACCTTACAGGCTGAGAACCATTGACGATTGAAAAGAAAACAGCTACAAGCCTCTTACAACCCTTGACTCTTCCGCAGCAATCATACTGGAACCTAAGGAACTCAATCAGCTCCGATCAGTTTTCTGAATTGCGACTCCCTTGTCTGCAATAATGGCAGCTCTCTTGCAGCTATCGATAGGAAGGTTGACTACCATTTCAATAAGTTTCAATACGTAAACTTTTTTGGTCGACAAGTTTAATGTTTTTGTTCCACAACTTTTTAAATGCTTACACGGGGCTAGGAAAGTTTTAGTTTTCAGTGGGGTACGGAGTATCCTCGGCTAAATCAAAATTCACAAGTTTTGACTTACTTTCCTTAATTTTGTTTCTTCGGTCGATTGGCAACATCTTGGACGAAATGTATGCTATATACGAGTCCTCCCCCTGAAGACAAATCGAAGACTGTTGTTGCAGCTGCAGCTGGAACTGTTTTCGAGTTGGCCCATAATTTACAGAATTCGCCTTAAGCGGAAGCATTAATTTATTTGTCAGCTACCGAAGAGCGTGTGCAGAGCGGGTATTTACGTAACACTGCATCCCAAGTGATGCAATTGCAGTGGGGCCTCAGAGTGCGCCTTAGAGCTGTACAGCCTTTGGGCATAACATGTCAGTGCGTTGGCTCACATAACGGCATTACCAGCACATGCAAATTGAAGTAGAGTTCGAGGTCGAGGTGGAGTGCGGGGTAGCCAATGTCTAATCCAATTTCAGTTGCTTGATCCACCATGAGTGAAACTAAAAGCGAGGTTGAAAAATGAATGCAGACGGAAGGGGTTGGGCTGTGGGAATTACAATTTGTGTCGAGAGTGTTGCCCCAGCATCTTTACGCATCAGAGCACTTCGAATACTTGGGATTGCTATTGAATTACGTACTCAACCACACTTGAACCCTTGAGCACACACAGATACAGACCCACACATGTCAATATATCGTGTTACCCTTCATTGTGACTGTGTGTGTTTCTGCGCTAAGATGTAGTTCGGTGGTTAAAAGCCATCATCCGTCCGGAAAGGCAAGTGCAGAAAGAAACGGAAACGGCTTTCAGAACTCGTCTCCGTACATAATCGCAATGTTGACCATTTCATTTCGACTGGAAGTTTTAAAACCAGAAAATAAAGAAGCTGTGTTTGCTCAAAGTTTTTTGTGCACAGATTTTACGACTCGGGCAGAATAACAGCACGTACATATACTCATACTATACCCCTCAAGGATCGGCTTGGTGGGGTGTTGAACTTTGTTTGTGATAATCTTGGCGATTGTGAAGTACATTTTAAATGATTTGTCAAAAATTGGCAAATTTAAAGTGGATTGAACTTGAAACACATTTTCAATTAACAGAACATTCTCGGCAGCAGCCAGGGCTAATAATGAGGTGAGCCGCGTAGTACAAACAAACCAGAACCCGGGTAGTATGCCATGAAAGAGCCAACAAACACGTCTTGTTGCCTCTTGTGCGTGACTTTGAGGGAATGTAGGCAATTCTACGGCAACGGCAACTCAGCATAGCTGTCACTTTTAGTGGTATTCTGACACTCATACTCGTTCCCGTACCAGCATTCCAAACCACACTCCCACCCACAGCAGAATTGTCAACATCCCAGCGCAAGGCTCGGCTAAAGTGTCACGTAATTTATTTTCCACCTCGTGGCGACGACTGACAAATGAGCTGATAATTTCCGCCGTATCTTTCTATTGTCAATGACTCGACTAAGCCTGAGCCCTTGCGATATTCTTGGCATAATCAACGAAAAGGTTGTGTCTAGTCGTTGATAGCTGAAATTTATTTTTGTTTGATTGATGTTCCAGGGTTTTAATAGCCCCGAGCTCATCACATTTCCTACAGCTGTTTCTGTTGGTGATGTTTAGTCTGCTCCCCCTGCTGCAGCAGGAAATATTTTCGAGTAAGGCCAATATTTACAGAATTCAACCTAGGAGGCAGGAAGAGCCTGTGAAGATCGGGTATTTACCTGGCGGCTCAGAGAGCGCTTTAGATCATAAAATCTTTGGGAATTACATTTCCGTGCGTTGTATTACATAGCGGGACTACCAATTCATGCAAATTTAAGTTCTTTGATAGAGGGCGAGTGGGAGTGCGGGGTACTCTAAATATAATCCAATTTCAGCTGCTCAATCCACCATGACTGACACTAAAAGCTAGGTTGAAAGATGGACTGATGATGGTTGGACTGTGGGAAATATACTTGGGATTTCTATTAAATTACGACTCACCCACACTTGAACCCATGAACATACACAGATACAGACCCTTACATGTCAATATATCATGTTACCATTCATTGTGACTATGTTTGTTTCTGTGCTAAGTAAGATGTAGTTCTGTGGACAAAAGCCATCATCCGTCCGAAGGGCAAGTGCAGAAAGAAACGGAAACGGCTTCCAGGGCTCACCTCCGTATAAAAAATCATATTGTTGACCCTTTTATTTCGACTAGAAGTTTTGAAACCATAAAATAAAGAACCTCAAGCTGTGTTTGCTCAAGTCAAATATGAACATTACAGGAACAACAGAGTGTATATATATATATATATATAAATATATAAATACTCAAGAATTCTGTTAGTCGGCACTGAACTTTGGTTGGATCATTCGTAGCGATTGTGGAGTGCATTTTGAATGCAATTAAATCCTTCATCTGTTTTCATGTGAAGGCAAAAAAAGAAACCCTTTCTTAACTAAACGGGTTGCAAAAAAAGGAGAATTTGCCATCGAATAAAATTAATTAAAAGTCATTTAACGGATAATTGTTTTTTAAACTATTGCTTGGAGGTAATGTCGATATTAGATTCAGTTCAGGGTACCTAAGGGAGTTCTATGCAAATGAAAACGACAGGGAACGTTGTGAGCCGCGGCTCTACTTTATACCCGGTACTCAGTCAGAATATATGTGATCTTATGATTTATGTAATTTATTATATGTTCGCAAAAGGAACGAATTAAATTTTGGCCCAAATGGAAAATTTCAAAAATTGAGGTGGTATTAGACCCTATGCTAGATTTTTATATATTTAAAGTTATCTGTTTCCATTTTTGTTTACATATACTTTTAACATTAGTTTCTACATTTCTACGTGTACATGTATAACTAAACATACGAGACGTGGAAGTGTTTGCGAGAGAGAGAGGGAATGAGTAAGTGCTTGGCAAACATTGCGTAACGACTGAAATTTGATTTGTTCCTTCTAGCTTTAATAGTAGTTCGACCTGATCCAGATTTGGTAATCTGGTAGATACGTTTATATTCTATTACTCTGTGCTTATGGTTTTCTTTTATCTTAAACATTGTGGATTCTACAGATTTTCGTTCTTTGTGGGGGCGTGTGTCAAAATTTTGAAATACACTTGTATTGTTGTGATATCACACGAGCTTGGATAGAAAGTTTGATTGCTCCAGCTTTTATAGTCTTTGAGATCTATGCGTTAATGAAGACGGACGGACGGACGGACAGACGGACAGACAGACATGGCTATATCGACTCGGCTGTTTATGCCGATCAAGAATATATATACTTTATGCGGTCGGAAATGCTTCCTTCTGGACGTTACACACATCCGTTATAACCACAAATCTCAAATACCACTATACATTTCGAGTACCGGGTATTAACAAAGACGATCGAAGAAACAAACGAGAGAAGCCTAAACATCAACACTTTTAGTGGCAATAATAATTAATAATAAATACACTTTCATAAATACTATATACTCCTAAGACATTATTGCTGATCTTATTACAGAACATTCGAGCATTCGTTGCATTAGCCCTACAAGCTGCTGACTTTATTTTATAGGTATTTGTTTTTCTATTTTCGCTTACTTTTAAAAATAAAGGACGCAGCAAGAACTGCTGACGGATGCGCAATGCAGCTTAATTTTTTCAACTGACAGGACGGAGACAATGGAGCGGTGCACTTTGATTTTGTGTGCCGCACAGTCTTCTGCGGTCGGGACTGTGAAACCCGCCCAACAAAATTAAGAACAAAATTGGCAAGCTTAAAGAGGATGGACTATTTCAAATGGAGGATAAATTTGAAAATCGAATAATGTCGTAAATGGTTTTCAAATAAAAACTATTAAAAAAAATATTTATAGCACTGGAAAGTGTGTCTGACTGAATGAATGAATATAAATTGCTGTCGAAATCCGTAAATGCAGATAAGTAAACATGATAAGTTATATAGGTTCATTCGACTCTGATGACTGGCAGTCTCTCTCGAATGTTCTGTGTGTCTGAATCAAAGTCTGTCTTTTGTACTACATACATACATATATGTACGTACTGAATAAATCTATTTTATGTTGTGCCACTGAAGAAATAACTTGAACAATTTTATTCCACTTCGCTTTTTTTCTCGAATGGGAATTGGGTTGAAGCCTAATTAAATAATAAAATGAAGATTAAATCCATTTCATTTAATTTTCTTCAATCCAAAGACTCCATTACATATATTTTCAGTTAAAAAACGTGTATAAGGAAATTTTCGTATTTCAAGAGCCTTTCGCAATAATTTACCCAACGGATTTATCAGCATCTCAAGACTTCAAGGTGTGTGAAGCTTTTAAATTAATATTAATGACAAAATAAGATAGCCAGATAAACTCTATGGACCTCATACCGCAGATGATGCCTTTTTTAATGGATATCACTCTCAAGATACAGGACGTACAAGCAAAGCATGTAAATATATCAAGAGAGTAGTACAACTTTTTTGTGACATGCAACTTAATGACAAATGACAGTGCGTTTCAGAAGTGGAAAGCAGAAGTTGGAATCAGTATTAAAGCTGAATTTATTTATATTAAGAATTTTATAGATTTTAAGAATACTATATATGATACACTCTTGGAACCTTTCGTTCGTTTCATTCCTTTCGAAAGGTGTTAAAAAAGTCGATGTTAATTTTTATTTACCAATAAAACCAGCCGTGAAGTTAGTGGCCAAATTATAACAGAATTTTATCAACATTTGAAGGTATATCTTCAACTTTCCACTGAGTAATTCCCTTTTAATTTTTTTGGACGTTTGACACTTACATCTCTGACACGCACTGTCCATACGAGAAATTTCCATATACATATTTATGTATGTAGGTAGATATGTACATATGTATGTACGTTTTCAGCACTGCAATTTGACTTCAATGAATTTTTAATTTGTCCATGCCATGAGGCTGTATGTTCTGGTGTGTATGTATAAAGATGTGTGTGGGTGCAAATTGAAAATAAAATTACCGATGCGCTACTTTGTTGCCTCTACCATGGCCAGTGGTATCCGGAAACCCCATGGAGCTGAAGGCAGGGGCAGAATGGAGAATGGAGTAGGCACCAAAAGGTTCAGCGAATTCCGTTTGTGACTATTTTATGCCAACTGCAAACTCTTTTGCACTTTATTTTCGGCGGAGCTTAAGTTGCAAATTATTCTTTGCAATGTGAGTGCCGTCCCATCGTGGGGCAACATTGTGAGGGAATTTTATATGTGCCGGTGCCCTACAAAACGGCTTCCGTGTGGTGCCTTTTTGGTGGTCTACTCGAGTCGGTTTCTGTAAGTCCGTTTTTTGCATATCTTAATTTTTAATTTGGCTTACTAGTTTTTTATTACTTCCATTCCCACTGCTAAATATGTTACTCACAGTTTTTCTCTTCTGAAAGAAAATAGTTGGGCAACAATTGAGTACTACAATGTAAAATTAAATCTACAACCTCTCACAGGATCTTGAGAGATCATCTCTTGTTTAGTTCAATGAATGATTATGTATAAATTAAACGATAAAAAGAGGTACTCATTCATTATTCGAAGCGAACTAAGTGTAAGACTTAAAGGCATACAGATCGCAGTTAAACACTGATTTCGGGGATGAAAATTGGCTAAAGGAATTTGAGGAAAAAACTAAGCTTTCGTTTTTAATTTATATAGTATTAAAGCGGGCGGTAAGAGAACGAAACGTTGCTGAATGGTTGAATGGTTTCTTTTCATTCAGTAAATACAATACAATTGATTTGTATTATTTTTTTTTTCTTTCTGCGTAGCTCTCTTTAGTAACAACACAAGTAAATTGGTTTCTAATGTCTTGGGGCTGTCGACCACTTTTTTTTTGTCTGCGATGAGAGTTTGCGATGCCATCGGCGGGATAGGAAACAATCGAAATCAATTAAACGGGGAAATGGAATGGTGGTAAGGGCAGGAGGTGTAACTTGATCGATGGGAAGTGATTGATATTCTTACCTGAAATGGGAGTTACGGTTTCATCTGATAGTTAATACGGAAATGTTTTAATTATCTACAATTTTCAATAATTGTATTTAAATTTTATCAATCATCCCTTAAAGTGCTTTTAGATGTTAGACCTACTTCAAGCCTTAATTTGGACAGCAAAATCAACGAAAAAAGAAAAAGAGAACATCTAAAAATAATGTGAAAAGTGAATGAATACCACCTTTTTTTACACTTAAGTGAGCTCCACCAAAAAAAAACTTCAGACAAATAAATGACTGGACAGAGTGAACCAAACAGATGGATGCGGAAAGCAGGAAAGTTTGTCACAGTTTTTATAAAGAGAGATGCAGCACGATATTTGTGTGGTCTTCACTGTGGTAGAGTTCTATGGGTCATTGAGACAAGTTATGAGCTTTTTTTCAAGTTCCCATTTGCCCTTACAAAACGAATGAAAGTAATGGGAAAAAGTAAATGACGTATTTACATATATCACTTAAATGGAAATTCTGAGAAAATGGAAGTCATGATCGGAATAGAACCACATTTAACCAACCACAAAATTGTAGCCCAGGAGACAGATAACTTTATCTAAATCGTAGTGATTGAGGCAAGTTTGCTGGCTACATTGAATAACATTTCGCCGCTGCCAAGGCGTGGGCTACAAATAAAATCATACTGACAGCCATTCCTACCAGTTAGAGATGAACAAAGATGTAGACTATTTACATTACGATGTTCGGATTGGGATTCGGAGGCGTTGGCTTCGGCTTCGGCTCCGATGATGGTGTACGTGCCCCGATCGATATGTGGGAAGAGCGGGTGCATGTGCCTAGATTGATATGTGGGAAAGGGCGGCTTTTGATGAAAGGCTTCCGCTGCGTATGATCGGTGCTGCATTACTTGAGGGTGGCTGAGAATTGGGCCTCCTCGGTTTTATGACCGATTCTAATTGGTGAGCTAGGATGGCGTGATTCTTAGGAATCGATTAGTAATTGATCTCTGGAGGGTGGCGTGATTCTAGTGCGGCATCTATTCTTTTATGTTCGGCTCCTAGCTTAGGGTGTTTGTTTACATTGCCGGCTATCGGCTAAAAGTGGTCCACTTCGAGCGTGGGATTGTTTATGGGATTCTGAGCTGAGGGTGTTGGATTGTTTATAGTATGTGGGTGTAGGGTAACAGACATAGATAGAGGGTATGCGTAGCATGGGCTATGGATATGTCACTGCTCCAACGTTAGATTTAAGCCTGTCCTCTGGCGATTATCCTTGGATATAGTTCAGGTGCATTTAAAATTATGCTTGCTGGAGATTCTCCATCTTCGTCTAAAGATGTTTCTATGTGTGGCTCGGGTTTAAGCTTCTTGCTTTTACTTAGATTAAACAATTTATAACTTAATACTCCTATTATGATAATGATAAACAGAAATATTAAACTTACATGTTGTTTAGCTAGTGAGCTTTTTCACTAGCTGTTGAGATTTAAAAACGATTGCAATTGGGCTTTGGTTGTATATAGGCGATTTAATGCCAGGTTTATTTAGCTAGATGTATTGTAACGAAAATTCGAAGTTGGCGCCCTTAGAGCCCTGGACCAGGCTTATCGATAGTTTGAGTCCACCTCGATCGGCTGAAACATTCATGTCTCATTTCATGTTTAAAAATATTTTCGAAAACCTTTATATGAATTATGCACACATTAAAAAATGTATCTGATGGTGCACTTAACTTTTCAAAGTCCGTGTCGCTCTAGTAGTTTTTGTCATGTATAAAATGCTCTGAGGGAGCTGTTAAATGTCGCTTTCTTTTATGAGGCACGATCTGCATTTATCACAATTGGATCCTTTTGCAATATATCCAACAAAATATCTACTGATGTTAACTCAATTGGTACATCATTGCACACAAAATTATTCATCATCAATAGTTATTCAATTGAAAATAATAAAGGGGAAAAGTTCAAGGAAATAAGTGGAGGGAACTGGACTAAAAGTTCAAAAATTTCCCTCGAATCAATAAGCAGCAGCAACACGTAAAATTGGCGCGCACAAATTACAAATTACTGAGAAAACACAACCAAATATATTTTTGGCAGAAGACTTTACTATTTTAACACTAACGAGGGGGGAACGCCAGGAGTCGTGGCAGAGGCCGCGGCTCTACCTTATACCCGGTACCTTCAGTCAGTATATACATATGTACATATATGAGCTTACGATTTATGCAATTTATTATATGCTCGCAAAAGGGACGAATTAAATTTTGGGCAAAAAATAATATTTCAAAAATTGTAAGTCAAACCATTTTAGGAATATTTATACATGTTTCCAATTTTGTTTGCATATGATTTTTGCGTACAAGTGTTTGCGACAGAGACAGAGGGAATGAGTCAGCGCTTGGCAGGCGTTGCGTAGCCACTGAAATTTAATTTGTTTCTTCTGGCCATAATATTGTTCCGACCTGATCCATATTCGGCAATCTGGTAGATATGGTAATTTTCCATGATCTTGCGTTTTTGGTTTTCATTTATCTTAAAATTGTTGGATCTACGATTTACGTCCAGTGGGGCGGAAAGGGGAAAAAAAAAAAAATTTGAAAAATTTCGCTTGTGCTGGTTTGATATCACAGAAGTTTGGCTGGAAAGTTTGGTTGCTCTAGCTCTTATAGTCTCTGAGATCTAGGCGCTCATTTGGACGAATAGGTAAAGCAGACAGGGTCGCGTGTGAGAGAGAGCGAGAGGGAACGATGACTTTCGAAATGGTTTTCTTCATTGTAGCTATAATAATGATCCGATCTGATCCAGATTCAACACACTGATAGAAATGGTATTTTTTTATGATTCTGCGTTTTTAGTTTTCTTTTATCTTCAAAATTGTGTATGCCACAGACTTTCGTCCTTTGCGGAGGCGGAAAGGGGTGGGGCGAAATTTTGAAATACACTTTGAGTAGTGTGATAATATAGGAGACTGAATACAAAACTTTGTTACTCTAGCTTTAATAGTCTATGAGATATAGGCGCAAATGAAGTCGGACGGACGGACAGACGGACGGACAGACAGGGCTATATCGACTTGATGCTGATCAAGAATATATATACTTTATGGGGTCGAAAACGCTTCCTTCTGGGCGAAAAATTCTAAATTCATTTAGCTAAAATTTTATTTATTAATTAATTGTATCAAATTAAACACTAAATATGGTTAAAATACATAATATATAATTACATATATATAATAAATAAAATAGTTAATAAATAAATACATATTTACATACATATATCTGTTATTGCTTATAGACGCGACGAACTAACCCTATAGACAATTAATATAATTTGATGTTATATGTGATATACATTTTTCATTTGTATATATGTATTTACATTCGTTCATTTTATTCGTTTATAGTATATTAAACAAAATTAACATAAAAGGGATATACTAAATATAAGATTTTTTGTATTTTGAGCAAGCGTCATCGGAAAATCATAACCTCCATTCAATTCTAAAGTAATGGGTATTTTCTTCGACAGCGGCGTCGTCAACAACCAATACAAACAAGCAGCCCTACAACTTGTGCAAATTATGATTAAGTGGTGTGCCTCGCGGCGGTGTCCCTAGTGTTGGACGGGGACAGGCGGCTGAAGCTGAGGGGCGCTGCTGTATCTCCGTCTATCTGTCTCCCTCTTTTTCAAGCAGGAATGCTTTTAAATTCCTGCCCGTCAGAAATCGAGCTGAAAATGTTGTATGGCGTGGCACATCTTATTGTTTACATTGTCTTTGGTATAGGGGTATAAATTATGATTAGGTAGTGTGCGGTTCACGCTGCGGTTCCTCTCGAGTTCCTCGGGGATGGGGCGGCTGTGGCCGGGCGGCGCGGCTTCGCTGGTCATGGGAGGAGGGCGACGGCCGTTTGTCAAGTTCCACCGCTGGCGGGAGGGGTAACTGTGGTCGGCGCTGATCTGCTGCTCTCAGAGGGATGGCCGTGTGGTTGTTGCTCCGATTACGGGACGGGTGCGGGTCGGCCGGTTGGCGTTTTCGTTTCTTCTTATTGGAAGATTATGTTGGAAACTACCTATCTTTATATTGGCCTTGTGGCTGAGAAAAGTAAAAGAATGATATTTTAACGGCTTTGGCCGGAGTCGTATTTTATTGGATCCAAGTGCTCGAGTTCAATATTCATAAATAATCATAGCTCGCAAATACCTGTTGAACAATTCATGCGGTCGCAAAATAAGAGTTCTTCACGGTGACTGTCAGCAAAAAGTCTGAGCGCAACCTATTGCATTGTTCATACAAAAATTGTGCTCTAGAGGTGGAAAAACATCGATGCTACCATCGATGCATCGATGTTTTTCCATTTTTTTAAACATCGATTGTTTATGGCGAAACATCGATGTTTAGTCTTTACGTCTTGTTCCGTCTCTATGAAAGAAAAAACTAAAGAAGAAGCAGTATAAGCACGAAAGGTACGAACTTAAAGGAGTTAAACTATTTTCTGAGTCAAAACCCTCTTTTAACTATACAGGTTTGGTTAGTTTGGATGTGTATTGGCGAATTGACAATTTTAAAGCGATGGACAAACATCTAAAGAGTAAGTAATTTACTTAATTCTATGATAAACTAATTGCACATGTGCTTTTTCATATGCACACACATTCAAATGTACATATGTGATTGCAAACCTTGTTGGGGCGCTTTTTACCAGGCCGTAAGCGGTGCTCCATCCCCAGAGGAGGGGCGAGGGGGACACCCAAAAACAGTTTTCTGCTCTCTGCGATTCGCCAATCAGCTGACTGGCCGACAGTGCTGGAAGCTGCGGTAAGCCATCAGCTGGCACAAAACGAGCGACACCCTCGTAGCAAGCAGCTACTGCCTGTGTGTACCAAGTGCGAGAGAAATCCCGCAATTCGCTGCATACTTGCAGGCTGAGCGAGAGACGGAAGGGGATCAGCGCTTCTACAGGCGCAGGAGGCCGCATAGGGGGGACCGGGAAAGGTCACGGAACCGACCAACCTCCGATCCCGCGCTCAGGCGGTGCCCCGGTCAACGGGGTTGTCGGGGACCGTGGAGGGGCGGTATATCCCCCATCGATCAGCCAAGGGGAAATCCGTGGCCAACGCGGGACCCTCCCTAGTGCGGACAGAATGGAGGCAGGAGTAGGATGATCTTCCGAAGCCGACTACGCGTCGGTGTTCAGGGCGGGCAGCAAGCTCACTCGATCGCCGGCACCCACGTCAGCTCCACCAGCAGGACAGAGCACGGGCACGGACGCTAGGGAGACTCCCAAGAGGGTGCGCGACCCTGCCAGCCCAGCTAGCGGACAGAGAGAGACGCCGCCCAAGAGGAGCAAGGCGTACCAGGAGGCATCATGCCTCGAAAACCTCGAGGAGATGGGGAGGCTCCTGGAAGAAGTTACGGAGAGGATGCTGGACAAGCAAACGCGGCACATCAATGTCGCAACGCGAACGTTGTTCCTGCGGCTGAAGGAGCTGCATTGGAAAATCGACGAGGCGAGCAGAGGTAGTGCTGCGGGCACCAACGCCAGGCAGGAGGACCCCGCGGCAGAGTTCGTGTGCCCAAGCTGCGCACAGAGCACGAGGGCTGTAGGGAAGGCGCAGATGACCCAAACACCTGTCGTCTGGAAGAAGGAAGCAGCATCGCAGACGGAACCGTGGCGTAGGCTGAGCCTGCAGGCCGCGACGGAGGACACGCCAGCGGTACCCGGACTGCCCCGCATGCGCAAGGAGCAACCAGTAGGCGCAAAGGCCAGGAAGCCGCCGAGCAAACCCACTGTTCGGCCGCGAGCTGAAGAGGCGGCGAGCAGCGTCGAGAGCAAGCCCAGCAGGCCCAGCGGGTCGGGGAACGCGGAGAGAGGATGGACCGTAGTGGAGAAGCGGACGAGGACCACACGCCGTACCCGCCCCGACGCGGTCATGGTACACGCGAACGGGAAGACGTATAGCGAGGTGCTGGCGATGTTCACCAGGAGGGACGATGACCAGTTGGTGGGCCTTGGCAAGAGCGTCAAGAAGGTACGCCGTACCACAAATGGAAACCTACTGCTGGAAGTGGCCAAAGGCAGCACAGAAAGCGCTGAGTCCATGATGGCGAGCATTGCGCGTGTTTTGGGCGACGCTGCATCTGTGCGCGCCACGACGGAGGAGTCAAAAGTGGTAGTGCTGGAGATTCGAGACCTCGACTCCCTCGCCACGGAGCGGGAGCTCTGCGCCGCCATAGCGGGGCAATTTCAGCTTGATGAGGGCCGAATTCGAGTGCGGAGTCTTCGCCAGGGATTTGCAGAATCTCAGGTCGCAGTGGTCAGCCTGCCCTATACCCTGGGCAAAGCTGTCATTCAGCGCGGCGAGGTGCGGGTCGGATAGTCCATGTGCAGGATTAGAGAGAGGGAAGGCCGGCCGCGGTGTTACAGGTGTTTGGAGCCCGGGCACATCGCGAGCAATTGCAGGAGTACAGTGGACCGGAGTGGATGCTGCATCAGATGCGGAGCGCAGGGGCACAAGGCAGCGGACTGCAGCAGCGAGCCATCGTGCTTCATCTGCTCTGCAGCAGGGAAGGAGCTGATTAGTCATCAGGCAGGAGGCAGAAGCTGCCCAGCATCCAGCGGCAGTAAACCGAGACCACCATGCAGTTGATTCAACTCAACCTTAATCACTGCAGGGCCGCGCAAGATCTCCTGTCCCAGACGGTACGCGAACTGGGCTCCGAGGTGGCAATCCTCAGCGAGCCGTATAAGGTGGCCAGCGACGGCAACTGGGCCACAGACTGCACTGGCAAGGCGGCTCTGTGGCTGTGTGGAGCTGAGACGCAGATCCAAGACGTCAAGGCGGCAGAGGAGTTCGTCCGAGGGATTGTAGGTGGCATATGGATATACAGCTGCTACCTGGCGCCTAGTCTCTCCCTGGAGGCCTTCAGCCGCGCTATGGACGAGCTGTGCTGCGATCTACGCGGTCGGAATAACGTGCTGGTCGGGAGCGACTTCAACGCCTGGGCCACGGAGTGGGGATCCACTCGCACAAACGCCAGAGGGCGCGTAGGCCTTTGCGACGCTGCACCTCGCCCTACTGAACGAAGGTTCCCAGGAGACCTTCAACAGGGCAGGAGCAGGGTCGGTAATCGACCTGACATACGCCAGCAGTGCGCTGGCTCGCCACGCCCGTTGGAGGATCTGCGGGACATACACCGCCAGCGGCCACGAGGCTATCCAGTGCTCTCTAATGAGGCCTACCCGAGGGAGAGGAGTCCCACCTCGACGGGAGAAGGCGTACCCCCAGGACACTCTGAGGCCCCAGGCCTTCGCTAGAGCACTGCGGGGCTCTAACTCAAGCGAGGCAGCGGGAGCCAGTGAGCGGGCCAACAACCTGGCCGCAGCTGTGGAGGAGGCCTGCGACCAGAGCATGCAGCAGAGGAGGGCGTTCCGGTCCGGTCCGGTTCCGGTCTCGGCCGGAGTCCCCCAGGGCTCCGTTTTGGGACCCCTGCTCTGGAACGCCATGTACGACGGTGTGCTTAGGCTCCCGATGCCATCGAACACCAGTCTGGTCGGTTTCGCCGATGACGTGGCAATACTGGTGGTAGCCAAGGAGCTCGCTGCTGCGGAGCACCAGGCCAACGAGGCCATACGCGCCACTGAGGAGTGGCTAGCTGTCGCAGGACTGGAGCTGGCGGCGCAAAAAACGGAGGCGGTCCTGATATCGAGCAGGAAGGTGGTCGAGACCGCTAGAGTGCAGGTCGGTGGGACCACGATAGAATCGCAGAGGGCAATTAAATACCTCGGGGTCATGATTGACACGCGCCTATCCTTTAAGGAGCACCTGGATTACGCGGCCAGGAAAGCCAGCGGGACAGCAGCCGCGCTGGCGAGGATGCTCTTAAACACTAGGGGGCCAAAGCAGGCAACGAGGAGGCTACTCACGAGCTTGGCCACGTCGCAGCTGCTCTACGCCGCGCCAGTGTGGGCGGAAGGAGCCAAGGTAAAATCGTACGTGCGAGGGATGGAGTCGGTGCACAGGCTGTGCGCCATGAGATCAGCGTGCTCGTTCCGGACCATCTCGGACGATGCAGCGCTGGTCATTGCCGGGCTCGTTCCAATCCGGGAGCTGATCCGGGAAAGGACGGAGGTCCACACCGCCACGCGGGACAGGGCAGCAGACGCACATACCATCGCAGAGGTTAAAAAGGCTGCGAGACGTAGCAGCATGGAGAGATGGCAGTCCCAGTGGGACAGGTCAGCCAAAGGGCGCTGGACGCACAGGCTCATCCCGATCCTGGAGAGCTGGCTCACGAGGAAGCACGGGCAGGTGGATTTCTACCTCACCCAGTTGCTTAGCGGCCACGGGTGCTTCCGTAGCTACCTCAAACGATTCGGGCACGAGACAGAGGACAGCTGCCCCGAGTGTGGCTCGGGCATAGTGGAGGATGCACAACACATCCTCTTCGAGTGCCATAGGTTCGACCACGAGCGGCAGGCGTTGGAGGCAACCGCAGGAGCCAATATAGGCATCGAGACTCTGGTACCTCTGATGCTAGAGGACCATAAAACCTGGGAAGCAACCGCGGACTTCGCCGCACGAGTAATGAAAACGCTCAGGTCGCTGGAGAGAAGGCGGAAGATCCAGTCGCAGTTGGAGCAGGAGTAGGGGGTCCAAGCGCGCGAAGAATGATTAGCAGTCACTACTGCGCGCTCAGGGGCCCGACAGCCGAAGCTTATAGTATGTAACGGACACGGTCGGAGTCGTTTCGGCCTGCACCCTCTGTCTACTGGTTGGACGCCCTAGCTCAGGGAGATTGGCGTGGATTCAGTGCGGCCTAGACACCTGCGTTACGATACTAAAATCGTAGACAGAGAAAAGGAATGACCAGACAATACGGGAACGGACTGAGACGTGGCATACCCCCATCTTGTTGGAGAACCGAGGTGTTCGGGCTCTCCTTCTGTACCCACCCTACCTG
>JAWNKY010002179.1:0-59437 GCA_035041765.1 Drosophila algonquin | reverse complement strand
TAGCCACACTACACATGACATGTATGTGTTTGTGCGTTCTTGGCCGCTCTTCAATGATGAGAGAGCGAGAAAGCTGCATTTGCAGATGCTTTTGTTTCACTTGCTGTTCGCTTGCAATGGCCTGGCTGTTATTTTTGGGAGAGGGAGCGCCCCAGCGCAAAGCAAGCAACGGTAAAAAAGACATTTCTGTATACTTGTGTATACTTGCGCTGGCTTCGTTTTTGGTGGGCTAGCTTTGCCGAGATTTTTGTTATTTTTTTCGTTTGCACAGGCAGCACGTATGCGTCTTTTGTTTTGGCATTTATTGAACCTGCCTCAATAAATATCATTTTAGCAGTTCATAGAGAAGTTGAGAGAACTAAATATTATTATAAACGAGAGGGAACGTTGTGATCCGCGGCAAGAGCCGCGGCTCTACCTTATACCCGGTACTCAGTCAGTATATACATATGTACATACATTTATGAGCCTACGATTTATGTAATTTATTATATGTTCTCAAAAGGGACGAAAATAATATTTAAAATTAAAAATTTTTTTGGAATTTTTATACATGTTTCCATTTTTGTTTACATATGCTTTGTATATCTGCGCCTACATTTCTACATGACATGTATAACTACATATTTGAGACGTACAAGTGTTTAGGACAGAGAGAGAGGGAGTGGGCATGAGTCAGCGCTTGGAAGGCGTTGAGTAGCCACTGAAATTTAATTTGTTTCTTCTGGCCATAATATTGATCCGATCTGATCCAGATTCGGTAATCTGGTAGATATGGTAATTTTTCATGATTCTGCGTTTTTGGTTTTCATTTATCTTTAAAATTGTGTATTCCACAGATTTTCGTCTTTTGTGGGGGCGGAAGGGGGCGTGGCAAAATTTTAAAATACACTTGTGCAGGTTTGGTATCACAGGAGCTTGGATGGAAAGTTTAGTTGCTCTAGCTCTGATAGTCTCTGAGAACTAGGCGTCAAAAAATTCGAATGGGCAAAGCAGATGGGGTCGCGTGTGAGAGAGAGCGAGAGGGAATGATGACTTTCGAAATGGTTTTCTTCATTGTAGCTATAATAATGATCCGATCTGATCCAGATTCAACACTCTGATAGAAATGGGCATTCTCTATGACTCTGCGTTTTTAGTTTTCTCGTATCTTCAACATTGTGTACGCCACAGACTTTCGTCCTTTGTGTGGGCGGAAAGGGGCGGGGCGAAATTTTGAATTACATTTGGAGTAGTGTGATCACACAGGAGACTGGATACAAAACTTGGTTGCTCTAGCTTTAATAGTCTCTGAGATATAGGCGTAAATGAAGACGGACAGACGGACGGACGGACAGACGGACGGACAGACAGACATAGCTATATCGACTCGGCTATTGATGCTGATCAAGAATATATATACTTTATGGGGTCGGAAACGCTTCCTTCTGTGCGTTACACACAACCGTTATCCCCACAAATCTAATATACCCCTATACTCTTCGAGTACCGGGTATAAAAATTTCGTGGCGGTCGCTTCTAGTTTTTTTTTTCAATTTTTAAAGTTTAACCGTTTTTGAGCCAAAAATTGCTTGTTGTTGTTGGTTTTTTCTGTTTATTAGTGTTGCGAAGTTAGCTATAAAAGAGCTAATTTGAAATTAAAGCTATATTTCATTTTACACATGCTAAAATAGCTGTAAACTAGCTATAAGGTAGTTAAACTGTATAAATGTATAAAAGTAGTTGCGCTGTATTATAGAAATGGAAAAGTAGAAAAATCGCGCGATTTTTTTTTGAGAAAACAAACAAAAATATAAACATTCATGTCTCATTTCATGTTTAAAAATATTTTCGAAAACCTTTATATGAATTATGCACACATTAAAAAATGTATCTGATGGTGCACTTAACTTTTCAAAGTCCGTGTCGCTCTAGTAGTTTTTGTCATGTATAAAATGCTCTGAGGGAGCTGTTAAATGCTCGCTTTCTTTTATGAGGCACGATCTGCATTTATCACAATTGGATCCTTTTGCAATATATCCAACAAAATATCTACTCGATGTTAACTCAATTGGTACATCATTGCACACAAAATTATTCATCATCAATAGTTATTCAATTGAAAATAATAAAGGGAAAAGTTCAAGGAAATAAGTGGAGGGAACTGGACTAAAAGTTCAAAAATTTCCCTCGAATCAATAAGCAGCAGCAACACGTAAAATTGGCGCGCACAAATTACAAATTACTGAGAAAACACAACCAAATATATTTTTGGCAGAAGACTTTACTATTTTAACACTAACGAGGGGGAACGTTGTGAGCCGCGGCAGAGGCCGCGGCTCTACCTTATACCCGGTACTCAGTCAGTATATACATATGTACATATATGAGCTTACGATTTATGCAATTTATTATATGTTCGCAAAAGGGACGAATTAAATTTTGGACAAAAAATAATATTTCAAAAATTTAAGTCAAACCATTTTAGGAATATTTATACATGTTTCCAATTTTGTTTGCATATGATTTTTGCGTACAAGTGTTTGCGACAGAGACAGAGGGAATGAGTCAGCGCTTGGCAGGCGTTGCGTAGCCACTGAAATTTAATTTGTTTCTTCTGGCCATAATATTGTTCCGACCTGATCCATATTCGGCAATCTGGTAGATATGGTAATTTTCCATGATTCTGCGTTTTTGGTTTTCAATTATCTTAAAAATTGTGGATTCTACAGATTTACGTCCAGTGTGGGGGCGGAAAGGGGCGTGGCAAAATTTTGAAATTCGCTTGTGCTGGTTTGATATCACAGAAGTTTGGATAGAAAGTTTGGTTGCTCTAGCTCTTATAGTCTCTGAGATCTAGGCGCTCATTTGGACGAATAGGTAAAGCAGACAGGGTCGCGTGTGAGAGAGAGCGAGAGGGAACGATGACTTTCGAAATGGTTTTCTTCATTGTAGCTATAATAATGATCCGATCTGATCCAGATTCAACACACTGATAGAAATGGTATTTTTTTATGATTCTGCGTTTTTAGTTTTCTTTTATCTTCAAAATTGTGTATGCCACAGACTTTCGTCCTTTGCGGAGGCGGAAAGGGGTGGGGCGAAATTTTGAAATACACTTTGAGTAGTGTGATAATATAGGAGACTGAATACAAAACTTTGTTACTCTAGCTTTAATAGTCTATGAGATATAGGCGCAAATGAAGTCGGACGGACGGACAGACGGACGGACAGACAGGGCTATATCGACTTGATGCTGATCAAGAATATATATACTTTATGGGGTCGAAAACGCTTCCTTCTGGGCGAAAAATTCTAAATTCATTTAGCTAAAATTTTATTTATTAATTAATTGTATCAAATTAAACACTAAATATGGTTAAAATACATAATATATAATTACATATATATAATAAATAAAATAGTTAATAAATAAATACATATTTACATACATATATCTGTTATTGCTTATAGACGCGACGAACTAACCCTATAGACAATTAATATAATTTGATGTTATATGTGATATACATTTTTCATTTGTATATATGTATTTACATTCGTTCATTTTATTCGTTTATAGTATATTAAACAAAATTAACATAAAAGGGATATACTAAATATAAGATTTTTTGTATTTTGAGCAAGCGTCATCGGAAAATCATAATCTCCATTCAATTCTAAAGTAATGGGTATTTTCTTCGACAGCGGCGTCGTCAACAACCAATACAAACAAGCAGCCCTACAACATGTGCAAATTATGATTAAGTGGTGTGCCTCGCGGCGGTGTCCCTAGTGTTGGACGGGGACAGGCGGCTGAAGCTGAGGGGCGCTGCTGTATCTCCGTCTATCTGTCTCCCTCTTTTTCAAGCAGGAATGCTTATAAATTCCTGCCCGTCAGAAATCGAGCTGAAAATGTTGTATGGCGTGGCACATCTTATTGTTTACATTGTCTTTGGTATAGGGGTATAAATTATGATTAGGTAGTGTGCGGTTCACGCTGCGGTTCCTCTCGAGTTCCTCGGGGATGGGGCGGCTGTGGCCGGGCGGCGCGGCTTCGCTGGTCATGGGAGGAGGGCGACGGCCGTTTGTCAAGTTCCACCGCTGGCGGGAGGGGTAACTGTGGTCGGCGCTGATCTGCTGCTCTCAGAGGGATGGCCGTGTCGTTGTTGCTCCGATTACGGGACGGGTGCGGGTCGGCCGGTTGGCGTTTTCGTTTCTTCTTATTGGAAGATTATGTTGGAAACTACCTATCTTTATATTGGCCTTGTGGCTGAGAAAAGTAAAAGAATGATATTTTAACGGCTTTGGCCGGAGTCGTATTTTATTGGATCCAAGTGCTCGAGTTCAATATTCATAAATAATCATAGCTCGCAAATACCTGTTGAACAATTCATGCGGTCGCAAAATAAGAGTTCTTCACGGTGAGCAAAAAGTCTGAGCGCAACCTATTGCATTGTTCATACAAAAATTGTGCTCTAGAGGTGGAAAAACATCGATGCTACCATCGATGCATCGATGTTTTTCCATTTTTTTAAACATCGATTGTTTATGGCGAAACATCGATGTTTAGTCTTTACGTTTTGTTCCGTCTCTATGAAAGAAAAAACTAAAGAAAGAAGCAGTATAAGCACGAAAGGTACGAACTTAAAGGAGTTAAACTATTTTCTGAGTCAAAACCCTCTTTTAACTATACAGGTTTGGTTAGTTTGGATGTGTATTGGCGAATTGACAATTTTAAAGCGATGGACAAACATCTAAAGAGTAAGTAATTTACTTAATTCTATGATAAACTAATTGCACATGTGCTTTTTCATATGCACACACATTCAAATGTACATATGTGATTGCAAACCTTGTTGGGGCGCTTTTTACCAGGCCGTAAGCGGTGCTCCATCCCCAGAGGAGGGGCGAGGGGGACACCCAAAAACAGTTTTCACGCTCTCCTCCGTGGACAAGAACAAATTTACCGCGCGCGATTGCAGTTTTCTGCTCTCTGCGATTCGCCAATCAGCTGACTGGCCGACAGTGCTGGAAGGTGCGGTAAGCCATCAGCTGGGGCACAAAACGAGCGACACCCTCGTAGCAAGCAGCTACTGCCTGTGTGTACCAAGTGCGAGAGAAATCCCGCAATTCGCTGCATACTTGCAGGCTGAGCGAGAGACGGAAGGGGATCAGCGCTTCTACAGGCGCAGGAGGCCGCATAGGGGGGACCGGGAAAGGTCACGGAACCGACCAACCTCCGATCCCGCGCTCAGGCGGTGCCCCGGTCAACGGGGTCGTCGGGGACCGTGGAGGGGCGGTATATCCCCCATCGATCAGCCAAGGGGAAATCCGTGGCCAACTCGGGACCCCCCCTAGTGCGGACAGAATGGAGGCAGGAGTAGGAGGATCTTCCGAAGCCGACTACGCGTCGGTGTTCAGGGCGGGCAGCAAGCTCACTCGATCGCCGGCACCCACGTCAGCTCCACCAGCAGGACAAAGCACGGGCACGGACGCTAGGGAGACTCCCAAGAGGGTGCGCAACCCTGCCAGCCCAGCTAAAACCTCGAGGAGATGGGGAGGCTCCTGGAAGAAGTTACGGAGAGGATGCTGGACAAGCAAACGCGGCACATCAATGTCGCAACGCGAACGTTGTTCCTGCGGCTGAAGGAGCTGCATGGGAAAATCGACGAGGCGAGCAGAGGTAGTGCTGCGGGCACCAACGCCAGGCAGGAGGTCCCCGCGACAGAGTTCGTGTGCCCAAGCTGCGCACAGAGCACGAGGGCTGTAGGGAAGGCGCAGATGACCCAAACACCTGTCGTCTGGAAGAAGGAAGCAGCATCGCAGACGGAACCGGGGCGTAGGCTGAGCCTGCAGGCCGCGACGGAGGACACGCTACCCGGACTGCCCCGCATGCGCAAGGAGCAACCAGTAGGCGCAAAGGCCAGGAAGCCGCCGAGCAAACCCACTGTTCGGCCGCGAGCTGAAGAGGCGGCGAGCAGCGTCGAGAGCAAGCCCAGCAGGCCCAGCGGGTCGGGGAACGCGGAGAGAGGATGGACCGTAGTGGAGAAGCGGACGAGGACCACACGCCGTACCCGCCCCGACGCGGTCATAGTACACGCGAACGGGAAGACGTATAGCGAGGTGCTGGCGATGTTCACCAGGAGGGACGATGACCAGTTGGTGGGCCTTGGCAAGAGCGTCAAGAAGGTACGCCGTACCACAAATGGAAACCTACTGCTGGAAGTGGCCAAAGGCAGCACAGAAAGCGCTGAGTCCATGATGGCGAGCATTGCGCGTGTTTTGGGCGACGCTGCATCTGTGCGCGCCACGACGGAGGAGTCAAAAGTGGTAGTGCTGAAGATTCGAGACCTCGACTCCCTCGCCACCTAGCGGGAGCTTTACGCCGCCATAGCGGGGCAATTTCAGCTTGATGAGGGCCGGATTCGAGTGCAGAGTCTTCGCCAGGGATTTGCAGAATCTCAGGTCGCAGTGGTCAGCCTGCCCTATACCCTGGGCAAAGCTGTCATTCAGCGCGGCGAGGTGCGGGTCGGATAGTCCATGTGCAGGATTAGAGAGAGGGAAGGCCGGCCGCGGTGTTACAGGTGTTTGGAGCCCGGGCACATCGCGAGCAATTGCAGGAGTACAGCAGCGAGCCATCGTGCTTCATCTGCTCTGCAGCAGGGAAGGAGCTGATTAGTCATCAGGCAGGAGGCAGAAGCTGCCCAGCATCCAGCGGCAGTAAACCGAGACCAACATGCAGTTGATTCAACTCAACCTGAATCGCTGCAGGGCCGCGCAGGATCTCCTGTCCCAGACGGTACGCGAACTGGGCTCCGAGGTGGCAATCCTCAGCGAGCCGTATAAGGTGGCCAGCGACGGCAACTGGGCCACAGACTGCACTGGCAAGACGGCTCTGTGGCTGTGTGGAGCTGAGACGCAGATCCAAGACGTCAAGGCGGCAGAGGGGTTCGTCCGAGGGATTGTAGGTGGAACATGGATATACAGCTGCTACCTGGCGCCTAGTCTCTCCCTGGAGGCCTTCAGCCGCGCTATGGACGAGCTGTGCTGCGATCTACGTGGTCGGAACAATGTGGTGGTCGGGGGCGACTTCAACGCCTGGGCCACGGAGTGGGGATCCACTCGCACAAACGCCAGAGGGCGCGTAGTGCTGGAGGCCTTTGCGACGCTGGACCTCGTCCTACTGAACGAAGGATCCCAGGAGACCTTCAACAGGGCAGGAGCAGGGTCGGTAATCGACCTGACATACGCCAGCAGTGCGCTGGCTCGCCACGCCCGTTGGAGGATCTGCGGGACATACACCGCCAGCGACCACGAGGCTATCCAGTGCTCTCTGATGAGGCCTACCCGAGGGAAAGGAGTCCCACCTCGACGGGAGAAGGCGTACCGCCAGGACACTCTGAGGCCCCAGGCCTTCGCTAGAGCACTGCGGGGCTGTAAGAGGCTTGTAGCTGAGGCATTCGTCAATGGTTCTCAGCCTGTAAGGTTTTAGGGCCTATCCATCCGCTAGAAGAGGGCTTTAAAACTGTGCACGGGGCGAATGTCGGTGGTGGCTTCCTCTAGGGGTGATGCAGCGCTTGTGGCAGGCGGAGAAAGGAGGAGCAAGCGTTGACATTTGGGTTGTCACTTGGCTGGTCCGAGAGGGCTCTTGTCTGCTCGGGGCGGAAATAGCTTTCTTTTAAAATTTGGATCGCAAGCGGACAGCATCGGCTGCTCCAGAATTTAAAAAAAAAAAAAAGGAAAAATTAAAACTACGTAATTGGATATTATTCGGAAGAGCTACGGCTTCGCTAATGTATTAGAAAGGCGCGAGTGATTGTCCAAAGCAGCGGTGTCTCGCGGAGGAGGCAGAATCGTGGAATCTCTTCGGCCACATATCTCACGGGTAAGCGCAAGACAAATTTGGGGTGCTCCTTATGCGCATATGCGTTGAGCTGCAGGCCAGTGAATGTTTTGTTTTTTTTTTGGCTAGGTTTGGTACCCAACGTATTCTACCGGGCGAAGCAGCTCGATTTGGAACAGCCGTGTTGCGAAGCGCAGCAAACGAAAGGCGAGAGACGCCCACAATTTTAGTTCTCGCTTTCGTGCGCAGCCGCAACGACGTCGCCGGGGCTGCGAAATAACATTCGGGAGTGCAGAGCCCCAAGCGTGTTGGCTGAGGGCTCCAATCTTGGGTTAAGTGTCCCGGTTCGAGCCCGTCTCTCACCGTAACCCCCAATTCTAGTGGCCTAGAGTAGGAGAGGCAAGATAGGGCCGAGTAGCGCGATTTGAAACGCAGCTGATAGCTTGGTTCCAAGGGTGCCTATGCTTGTGCAGGGGCAGTGACCCCCGAATGTAAAGGAAAAAGTGAAAAAAAAAGGAAAAAAAGAGCAGAAACAAAAGTCTGGTGTCCGAAGTAAAAGGGCAGGGAGAAGGGGACTGAAGGGCCCGCAAAAGTCCCGTACATAGCAGAGAGTGAGCAGCCGTCGCGCTTGCTAGCGCGATCAGCGGGAAGAAAAGGGGAGAAAGATAACAGCTAAGTTAGAGTTAAGCTAGCGTAAGAGCAGAAAAAAAATAGAATAAGAAGAACAAAATGAAATAAGCAATATGAAACATTTGGAGTAGGCAGGTGCTTGGGGAAAATTGCCTTTACAATCGGAAGCGGGGGAAGATGATTAGCCGTGCAAAGCACGATTGCCTAGAATAAAACAACAACAAAAAAGTAGTCAGGCCTCTCACGCTCAAAAGAAAAAATAATAACAAAAAAAATAGAAACGAGAGGGAACGTTGTGAGCCGCGGCAAAGGCCGCGGCTCTACCTTATACCCGGTACTCAGTCAGTATATACATACATACATTTATGAACCTACGATTTATGCAATTTATTATATGTTCTCAAAAGGGACGAAAATAATATTTAAATTAAAAAAATGAATTTTTTTGAATGTTTATACATGTTTCCATTTTTGTTTACATATGCTTTGTATATCTGCGCCTAAATTTCTACATGATATGTATAACTACATATTTGAGACGTACATGTGTTTAGGAGAGAGAGGGAGGGGGTATGAGCACTAACCATACAATATATAGACATGACAATTCAAGTACCGAAAATGGACGCACGGCAGTCTGACATCAGCTACACCAGGAGACCAGCTACACCAGTCGTGAGAGTGTATTTGTGCTCATGACCATGCATGTACATTGCGTGTTTGCAAGTGTGTATGAGCGCACAACTGAAATTTTCGCTTTCCAAACTATGTTTTGATTTTTGTGCTCGCGCCACCCTTCACTTTAGCATTATTGGAGTCGGCCCTTTTTGAAGACGCTTGCCTTATAATACCAGAATAACTGTTATTTTGGACATGCTTTAGATTCTAACTTTGTTTAATATAGAATATACTAATATAATAAGCTTATATATGTATATATATTCAAAAATATATATTTCATTGTATGGTGTATTGTATTATACAATAATATATTTGATCATATATAAAAAAGTAGTATGCGCTAAAAAACATATATACATATATCATCCTTGAATATGGATATTAATGACATATAAATGGGTAATAAATGGGTCCATACGGATTTTAGTGCCACACTTGCGAGTCAAATTTGAAATCATCCCTCATTTTCTGATGCGAATTTCCATCCACAGAGAGAACTTGCAAGTACATTCATATGTGTGTGTACGTGTGCAGAGCTGCCGAAATTGCCAGCCAAATATTTTTGAGAAGATTTCTTGAGACACAAATTTGTTTGCTGAGTGTCGCTTATTGACGCGACGCACTAATACCCTATAGACAAATAATATAATTTGGTGTCATGTCTGATATACATTTTGCATTTGTACATATTTACATTCGTTCCTTATATTCGTTTATAGTACATTAAACAAAATTAGAATATAGAGGATATTCAATATATACAATTATTGTAATTTTGGGCAAGCGTCATTATAAAATCATAACTTACAATCAATTCTAAAGTAATGGGTGTTTTCTTAGACAGCGGCGTGGTAAAAAACCAATACAAACAAGATATGTACACACATACAGCTAAAGCTCAGCCTCACATACAGAGCGTGTGTTCTTTGCTGTTCTTTGCTGCTGTTCTTCTTCAACTTGTTCACGAACTGACCTACCGCCACAAAATAAATGAAGAACTGGCAGGATGGGTGGAGGTGGGTGTGGGTTGGTGGGACACTTGGCCGTGGGAAAAAATAAATCTGTTATTTTTTTTATTTTTATTATATAAATTATTATATTATTATTGCCTATGAAAAAGCCGTAAACATACATGTATCTATGTACATAAAGACATAAAGTCGCCGCTCAAATTGGCTCCCGATTGAAGATCGGTACCCAGGGAACACCACGAGGAGGCCATTACACCTGTAATGGGGTCAAAAATTAATACATACATACATTCATGTTTACGGCTTTTTCATAGGCAATAATAATATAATAATTTATATAATAAAAATAAAAAAAATAACAGATTTATTTTTTCCCACGGCCAAGTGTCCCACCAACCCACACCCACCTCCACCCATCCTGCCAGTTCTTCATTTATTTTGTGGCGGTAGGTCAGTTCGTGAACAAGTTGAAGAAGAACAGCAGCAAAGAACACACGCTCTGTATGTGAGGCTGAGCTTTAGCTGTATGTGTGTACATATCTTGTTTGTATTGGTTTTTTACCACGCCGCTGTCTAAGAAAACACCCATTACTTTAGAATTGATTGTAAGTTATGATTTTATAATGACGCTTGCCCAAAATTACAATAATTGTATATATTGAATATCCTCTATATTCTAATTTTGTTTAATGTACTATAAACGAATATAAGGAACGAATGTAAATATGTACAAATGCAAAATGTATATCAGACATGACACCAAATTATATTATTTGTCTATAGGGTATTAGTGCGTCGCGTCAAAAAGCGACACTCAGCAAACAAATTTGTGTCTCAAGAAATCTTCTCAAAAATATTTGGCTGGCAATTTCGGCAGCTCTGCACACGTACACACACATATGAATGTACTTGCAAGTTCTCTCTGTGGATGGAAATTCGCATCAGAAAATGAGGGATGATTTCAAATTTGACTCGCAAGTGTGGCACTAAAATCCGTATGGACCCATTTATTACCCATTTATATGTCATTAATATCCATATTCAAGGATGATATATGTATATATGTTTTTTAGCGCATACTACTTTTTTATATATGATCAAATATATTATTGTATAATACAATACACCATACAATGAAATATATATTTTTGAATATATATACATATATAAGCTTATTATATTAGTATATTCTATATTAAACAAAGTTAGAATCTAAAGCATGTCCAAAATAACAGTTATTCTGGTATTATAAGGCAAGCGTCTTCAAAAAGGGCCGACTCCAATAATGCTAAAGTGAAGGGTGGCGCGAGCACAAAAATCAAAACATAGTTTGGAAAGCGAAAATTTCAGTTGTGCGCTCATACACACTTGCAAACACGCAATGTACATGCATGCTCATGAGCACAAATACACTCTCACGACTCGCCGAGGAGCTGATCCACACATGCACAACACGCAAAATAAGCGAGAATACATGTGCACTCATACACTCTCACGACTGGTGTAGCTGGTCTCCTGGTGTAGCTGATGTCAGACTGCCGTGCGTCCATTTTCGGTACTTGAATTGTCATGTCTATATATTGTATGGTTAGTGGTATGAGTCAGCGCTTGGCAGGCGTTGCGTAGCCACTGAAATTTAATTTGTTTCTTCTGGCCATAATATTGATCCGATCTGATCCAGATTCGGTAATCTGGTAGATATGGTAATTTTTCATGATTCTGCGTTTTTGGTTTTCATTTATCTTAAAAATTGTGGATTCCACAGATTTTCGTCTTTTGTGGGGGCGGAAAGGGGCGTGACAAAATTTTGAAATACACTTGTGCAGGTTTGGTATCACAGGAGCTTGGATAGAAAGTTTGGTTGCTCTAGCCTTTATAGTCTCTGAGAACTAGGCGCTCATTTATACGTATAAGCAAAGCAGATGGGGTCGCGTGTGAGAGAGAGCGAGAGGGAATGATGACTTTCGAAATGGTTTTCTTCATTGTAGCTATAATAATGATCCGATCTGATCCAGATTCAACACTCTGATAGAAATGGGCATTCTCTATGACTCTGCGTTTTTAGTTTTCTCGTATCTTCAACATTGTGTACGCCACAGACTTTCGTCCTTTGTGTGGACGGAAAGGGGCGGGACGAAATTTTGAATTACATTTGGAGTAGTGTGATCACACAGGAGACTGGATACAAAACTTGGTTGCTCTAGCTTTAATAGTCTCTGAGATATAGGTGCAAATGAAGACGGACGGACAGACGGACAGACGGACGGACGGACGGACGGACGGACGGACGGACGGACGGACAGACAGACATGGCTATATCGACTCGGCTATTGATGCTGATCAAGAATATATATACTTTATGGGGTCGGAAACGCTTCCTTCTGTGCGTTACACACAACCGTTATCCCCACAAATCTAATATACCCCTATACTCTTCGAGTACCGGGTATAAAAACCCACCAATGTGCATTGCCAAACTTGAAATGCCCCCCAAATATTTGTAAAATTTTGCCTCAGCTTGCAGATACCATCGGAAAGCGCTTTCGTCGGTGGATCGCAGCCAAGGTGAGTGTTGGCAACATATTTTCTTGTTATTTATACTACCTTTATGTTTGGTGGAGCGGAAGGCTCATGCCAGAGTTCCTCCCGTTTTGTTTACGGTTTTCTTTTGAGCCTGAGCAGAAATTTAATTGGTTTTATTGTAACGTCCGAATAACTCGTTAGTTTTAGCTTTGCATTTTTTTTTATGGTACTAGTTTTATGCCCCGTCATCCTATGTTTAAGTTAGTTTTAATAAATACAACCTTTATAATGTATAACTAGATTTTTTCTTATGATCTCCTCTCCTAAGCCCCTGTAGGTTCTGCCTGAGCGTTTAAGGGGTCATGACGATTATTTCAGAGGAATGTTGTGGCCAAGGCAGGGGGGGCAAAGTGGTCCTCACAACCATCCGAGGATAGTCCGTCCGCCTAATTGTCCATCGTCCTGTTCTTGTGGTCGTACGTAGTGTTCTCTGTCCGGTAACTGTTCATTTGGCTTGTCTTGCACGAATTTTAAATAAAGAAAGAAAGGGCATCAGCTATGGCAACTCCCAACACCACCCCATTTGCCGACGAGCCAGCAGCCGGAAAATATTCGTGCCGGCCATAGCTGACTAATACCATCCCGCCCAGTTATCTGTTACCCATTACAGTAATAATTAATAAGTTCTTTATTTTTGGCGCCCAACGTGGGGCCACCTTGTGATGCACATCAGAGCAATTCAGATTGCTTATTACAAGGGGACTCACCCATTACATCGACCACGATTGTCCACTTGTTTAATTTCCTTATTAACTTTCTCTCTTCAATTGAATTTTCTCTTCAATTGAATTTTGTGTAGTGTTTGTCTTCAAAGTTAAAACTGTTTAGCACATACCTTTGATGACGGATAACTAAGATGATGCGTAAGGTCCGCGTACTCTGGACCCCTATCAGAACTAGGAATACAGGCAACCTGGCCTTAGTGGCGATAACCTGTCCAGTGAGATGTGGGTTCGAGTTTGATGGTTTTCCTTTTGCAACAAGTGAAGAGAGTAACTGGGATGAAAGGCATTGGAATTCGGAAGGGATTAGCTGCAGGCAGTCTTCTCCGGACCACTTTCACTCAGCCATAGTTTTCATTTGACCTCTATATGTTTTTTTGATATTTCCGTTCAGAGGCGATTCAGACGTTTGGATTTCAGGTTGATTCAACCTCAAGGTGGAACACCTGACCACGGCTGATGGCTCGGGAATGGAAACACGTATTCTATCTTGTTTTGTTTGTGATCGAGCAATTGAGTCGTTTAGGAAACTGGGAGAGATTTGTCTTAGGACGGCCCCTTGTCCACGATTTACTGGTTCGATCAATGTTTGCTATAATTCTTTTTTGTTAGGCGGGGTCGAAAGCGGACACGATTATGCAGCGTCTGCAGGGAGACTTTGTGAGTCGGGAGATCATTATTTATATTGGGTGTTTATTTCCAAGAATTATCTTTTCTTTATACATTTTTTTTAGATACATACATATATTTTAGCAGTTACATTTATTTGGTAAATAGGCAAACACATTGGTTTTAATTGTGTGTAAAAGTGAATGGTTCTATGGGTCTGGATTGGTCACCACAAAGAGAGGTATCTCCTCGTGGCATAGAATGCAACTTATGCAATTCCGAGATAAGTACGGGCGAAAGTTATAAAACAAAGTGTGAACATTTGTTTCACAAGGCCTGCATTAAAACTCATTTCACGGCAAAAACAACCTGTCCGATCTGTAATACTGTTTGTATACCGCAAATAATTACAAATCCTACCAGCGCATCGGTGTTAACGAGGCAGCAAGCTAGGCTCGCAAGCTTTCCGCGATCGGGAAGCCAGCTTAGTTTATTAGAAACGACTAGTGAAGAGTTAGGAGCGGGGAGAAAGCCTTCCAGCAGCGAGATGAGCCAGGTGTCAGCAGAAATTGCAGCCGCAGTCAAGGCAATGCAGGATGAGGTTTTAACTCAGTGGACAGAAAAAATTGCAAGTCTCATTCATACCAACGTAGAGGCCCAGATGAATCATGTTGAACAGCGAAGGCAATCGCCAGAGGACAACACAAGTAGGAACACGTCGCTAGAGCGATTGCTGGGAATCAATGGGTAGCAGCCAGATCCAGGGCGTTGCCTACGCTCATCCCCAGCTCCAGGTCAGTAGGTTCGGAATTAGCCCAAAGACCAGACAAAGTAGGGCATATCATGTCGAACTGGAAATTACGATTTTCGGGGACCACCGACACTCTGGGAATAGATAGTTTCATTTACAGAGTTGAGGCTCTAACGCACCAGACCCTAGAGGGAAATTTCTCACTTCTTTGTTGAAATGCGAATACACTATTTGAGGGCAAGGCATCGGATTTTTTTTGGCGATATCACAAGTCAGTAGGAGTAGTACGGTGGCAAGAGCTTTGTGCAGCGTTGAGGAAGCAATTTCGAGATTCCAGAACAGATGTGGACATTCGCCAGATGATTAGGGATAGGAAGCAGAAGGAAAAGGAGTCGTTTGAAAGTTTCTATGATGCCATCTTAAAGTTAACCGATAGACTCGACCAGCCGCTAGGTGAGAAAACCCTGATTGAGTTCGTACGGCGCAACTTACGTCCGGAAATACAGCATGAAATTCTTAATATACGGGTAGATTCTATGGAGACCTTGAGGGATATTTGCAGGAAGAGAGAATGCTTTTTGGAGGAAGTCAGGAAAAACCACGGTTATCAGAAACCGTCAGTCTTCAAGAAGCAGATATCTGAGCTCTGGGAGGAAGCAGATGTCGAGGATGCGTCAGAGTTTGCGGAAGGGGAAGTAGAGGATGAGATAGGTGCCTTTGCCCTTATCTGCTGGAATTGCAGAAAAGAGGGTCATCGATATCAGGATTGCTCGGCAAAGAGGAAAGTTTTTTGTTATGGATGCGGTGTTCCCAATGCCTATAAACCTTCTTGTGCACGATGCCTTGTCCACTGACAAGTGTTCCCAACCGGCAAGAGGCGACGAAGGAGTGAGAAGGGATAGCAGTGGTATTGACAGTGGCGGGGAACACTCTTTTCCGGCGGATCAGCCAGGGTATGTCTGTCATAATATGCTGGACGTGATTAAGAAGAGGAGTTTTCCGGAGTCACACGTCGATTCGAAAGCAAGGTCCCGTAACAGTCGGCGAATAAGAAAATTTTGGGAGGCAATTAGGTATATAAATAGCATTAGGAAAAATAAAGGAGACAGGCGTCCCTATGCCGAAGTAGGTCTTCTAGAAAAGAAGCGATTAGGGTTGCTTGATACCGGGGCTGCGCCGACTTGCATCGGAGGGCAGTTGGCAAATGAATATATTTGCAGTAGGAAGCCTTTTAAAAGGGCGCTATCGAATGTGTGTACGGCTGATGGGAACCATCAGAAAATAGTCGGTAAATTTAGAACTAGCATAGAATATAAAGGAATAAGTAAAGAGTTAGAAATCTATATAATCCCATCTGTAAGCCAGGATATCTATTTAGGCATCGATTTTTGGACAGCTTTCGATCTCTTGCCCCAACCTTTAGCGGTAGCAGAAATATCAGCCGCTACCGAGCAGCATGTTCTCACAGACAGTGAGAGCTTGCGATTGCAGGGAATGGTCCGTCGGTTTCCGTCCTTTGCGACTTCGGGTCTAGGGAAAACAGCGGTGTTGTCGCATTCGATAGACACGGGAAACGCGAAGCCCATAAAGCAGCGTCATTTCCCGGTTTCCCCGGGAAACCGGTGAGAAGCTGCTGTACGCAGAGATTGACCGGATGCTTCTGCTGGGAGTGATTGAAGAGTCTGAAAGTCCCTGGTCCTCGCCAGTAGTGCTTGTCCGGAAGCCGGGAAAAGTTAGGGTATGTTTGGATAGCAGGAAAGTTAATGAGGTGACGGAAAAGGATGCATATCCCCTTCCCCAGATCGATGGTATTCTTAGTAGAGCTGTAAAACTATCGATGGCACTATCGATATATCGAATTTTTATATTTTTGCGTCGCTATCGATGGTTATTGTTCACTATCGATAGTGGCATTACCATACATTGCACATCACTTGTTTTGGCGCAACTTTGCAGGTCGGCAGCAAATTTTGGTAAGAAATACATTTATATGTAAAAGATAATTAAATATTAAAATAAGTGTTTATTTGTAGGTAAATTTTCGTTGGTGTTGGTGGCGGAAGGATGGACAAATTTCTCTTGAAAAACTCACAGGGTAAATTCCATTTACTGCTCAGCAACGCAAGTAACTAATTTACATATGTTATGTATGCATGTGCTTTGTTAAGATGGACAAGACAGCAGCATTGAGGCAATTGAGGAGGACAACCAGCTAGCAAAAAGGCAGCGAGTCGGAAGATCATCGGTGTGGGGCCATTTCGAAAAAATTAACAACGGTATGTCGGCAAAGTGTCGCTCTTGCGCCAAAATGTATAAGACGAGCGGAAATACCTCAAATTTATTTGACCACCTGAAGCGTGCGCATCCCGGTCAGCGTGTTAACGATGTGCCAATCACTTCTGGTAAAATAGATACATATTTAAACACAACATATGAATCTACGTCAAAGCGCAAACAAGAGCTTGATTTAGGACTCATAAAATTTGTAGCTCAAGGCATGCAACCTTTTTCTATAGTTGAGGATCCTGAGTTTCGCGACTTTATCAAACTATTCGACCCACGCTACAAACTACCGTCGCGGATTACCCTCTCTAATGTCATGATGACAAATTTATTTGATGAGCAGAAACCTAAATTAAAAAATTTGCTCAGCAAAATAAATCACTGTGCCATCACAACTGATATGTGGACGTCCCTGGCAAATGAATCTTATATGACAGTCACATGCTCGTTTATTACAGATAGTTACTGTCTTCGCTCTGCTGTTTTATCAACAAATAAGCTAATTGATGAAACAAATCATACTGCTAAGAATATAGCAGATACCCTGCAGGCTGTTTGCAACGAATGGGGAATTTTTGATAAAATAACTGCTATTGTGACCAATAATGCAAGCTCAATGATCAAAGCGTGTGAGCTGCTTAAAAAAAGGAATGCTGGTCATGCAGAATTTACCCTGCTATGCACACTCACTTAATTTGGTGGTGCAAGATTGCCTTAAGCTGGATTGCACAAAAGAAGTACTTAAAAAATGCAAGTCCATTGTCGCGTTTTTTAAAAGTAGCACGATTGCTTACAAGAAATTTAAAGATTCTCAATTGACGGAAACTAAATATAGTCTAATACAGGAAGTTGCCACCAGATGGAACAGTGCATTCCTAATGATTGAAAGAGTCTTAAAAACACATGAAGCAATCAATATAACACTTCTAAGCTTGTCGAAAGCGCCACAGCCTCTCACAGCTGACGAAATCAACATATTAAAAGACTTGTCACAAATACTTTCTCCCTTTGACATTGCTTCCAAAGAAGTGTCATCGAATTCTAAAGTCACAGTGTCACTAGTTATTCCAGTTACTTGTGGCCTCTTAAACAACTTGGAAAATAGCACAAAAAATCTTCTTACCGAAGTTGGCCTTAAAGTGAATGAATTTTTAATTGATTGCGTAATCAAAAGGTTGTACAAGTACGAAGATCGCACAGTAACTAGCATTTCTACATTGCTTGATCCAAGGTTCAAAAAACAAGGTTTCCGTTCGCAATTCAATGCCAAAAATGCTGAAAAACTTTTAAAGGAAGAACTTATTCATCTGAGCAAGTCTTCAGCTCCCACCTCAGAGCCACCAACACCAATTGATCAACCAAAACCAACACGACACTCTCTTTATGAATTTGTAAAAATCAACATAGAAAATTTGCCTAGGACCAAGCGCTCCGATGCAATAATTGATTTACACCAATATATTGGGAAACATCACACCTTGGGCGATGTTGATCCCCTCAAATATTGGCAGGTATGTAGCTTAACAAAAAATTTTCAAAAATGTTTAATGTTTCTGTATTTACAGCATAACGAAAGTAGTATAAAAGACCTTACTACGAAATATTTTTGCATTCCTGCTTCATCGACAGAGTCGGAGCGAATGTTCAGCAAAGCTGGACAAATTATAACGGAACGAAGAGCTGCCTTAAAAGCTAAGCATGTGGACATGCTCCTTTTTCTTAGTCACAATTCTCGGATCTTGGCAGAAGACTGATCCTTAATTTTAATTTTATTCAAATTTGTTTTGATTTACTATGTCCATGAAGGATCTCATTATGTTAAACATATGAAATGTTTATTAAAATGTTAATTTTTATTGTTAAGTATGCGTTTATTAAGTTTTTGAATTTGAAAATATTTTCGATAGTACTATCGATACTATTGAATATTTGTTGCCAAACCATCGAAACTATTGAATGTTGCAACCATCGATAGTTTTACAGCTCTAATTCTTAGCCGCTTACCAAAGGCAGTTTTTATAAGTAGTCTCGACCTCAAAGACGCTTATTGGCAGATCCCGTTGGATCCGGCGTCGAGAGCCAAAATGGCATTCACGGTTCCAGGGCGTCCCTTATATCATTACAAGGTCATGCCATTTGGCCTTTGCAACGCCTCCCAAACCATGACGCGATTAATGGATAAAGTAATTCCGGCGTCGCTTAGAAATGAGGTGTTTGTTTATTTGGATGATCTCCTGGTGGTGTCAGACACGTTTGAGAAACATTTGCAAGTGTTAGACATCGTGGCCTCGCGGATTGGGCGATGCTGGATTAACATTGAACATCGAGAAAAGTAAATTCTGTATGCGTTCTGTGAAGTACCTGGGGCACATAATAGGGGGTGGTGGCATTCGCACTGACCCCGAAAAAGTCTCGGCGATAGCTGATTTTCCCTTGCCAAAATCGTTGAAAGAGTTGAGAAGTTTTCTGGGACTGGCAGGGTGGTATCGGAAATTCATCAGCAATTTTGCGTCCGTAGCCGCTCCGTTGACCGATTTATTAAAACCGAAGCTAAAGTTCGTGATCACAGCCGCGGGCACAGAGGCGTTTGAGCGGTTGAAGGGTATGCTCTGTAGTGCCCCTGTCTTACAAAGTCCGGATTTAAAAAAACCATTTTATATACATTGCGACGCCAGTAAAAGTGGTGTTGGGGTGTTGGGGAGTTCACGGTGACATTTGGGTTGTCACTTGGCTGGTCCGAGAGGGCTCTTGTCTGCTCGGGGCGGAAATAGCTTTCTTTTAAAATTTGGATCGCAAGCGGACAGCATCGGCTGCTCCAGAATTTAAAAAAAAAAAAAAAAGGAAAAATTAAAACTCCGTAATTGGATATTATTCGGAAGAGCTACGGCTTCGCTAATGTATTAGAAAGGCGCGAGTGATTGTCTAAAGCAGCGGTGTCTCGCGGAGGAGGCAGAATCGTGGAATCTCTTCGGCCACATATCTCACGGGTAAGCGCAAGACAAATTTGGGGTGCTCCTTATGCGCATATGCGTTGAGCTGCAGGCCAGTCAATGTTTTGTTTTTTTTTTGGCTAGGTTTGGCACCCAACGTATTCTACCGGGCGAAGCAGCTCGATTTGGAACAGCCGAGTTGCGAAGCGCAGCAAACGAAAGGCGAGAGACCCCCACAATTTTAGTTCTCGCTTTCGTGCGCAGCCGCAACGACGTCGCCGGGGCTGCGAAATAACATTCGGGAGTGCAGAGCCCCAAGCGTGTTGGCTGAGGGCTCCAATCTTGGGTTAAGTGTCCCGGTTCGAGCCCGTCTCTCACCGTAACCCCCAATTCTAGTGGCCTAGAGTAGGAGAGGCAAGATAGGGCCGAGTAGCGCGATTTGAAAAGCAGCTTGGTTCCAAGGGTGCCTATGCTTGTGCAGGGGCAGTGACCCCCGAATGTAAAGGAAAAAGTGAAAAAAAAGGAAAAAAAGAGCAGAAACAAAAGTCTGGTGTCCGAAGTAAAAGGGCAGGGAGAAGGGGACTGAAGGGCCCGCAAAAGTCCCGTACATAGCAGAGAGTGAGCAGCCGTCGCGCTTGCTAGCGCGATCAGCGGGAAGAAAAGGGGAGAAAGATAACAGCTAAGTTAGAGTTAAGCTAGCGTAAGAGCAGAAAAAAAATAGAATAAGAAGAACAAAATGAAATAAGCAATATGAAACATTTGGAGTAGGCAGGTGCTTGGGGAAAATTGCCTTTACAATCGGAAGCGGGGGAAGATGATTAGCCGTGCAAAGCACGATTGCCTAGAATAAAACAACAACAAAAAAGTAGTCAGGCCTCTCACGCTCAAAAGAAAAAATAATAACAAAAAAAATAGAAAAAACCCACCAATGTGCATTGCCAAACTTGAAATGCCCCCCAAATATTTGTAAAATTTTGCCTCAGCTTGCAGATACCATCGGAAAGCGCTTTCGTCGGTGGATCGCAGCCAAGGTGAGTGTTGGCAACATATCTTCTTTTTATTTATATTACCTTGATGTTTGGTGGCGTGGAAGGCTCATGCCAGAATTCCTCCCGGGGAAGTCAGTTTGTTTACGTTTGTTTTTTTTGAGCCTGAGCGGAAATTTAACTGTTCTCATTATAACGTCCGAATAACTCGTTAGTTTTAGTTTTGCATTTTTTTCTTTTTTTTGATGGTACTAGTTTTAAGCACTGTCATCCTATGTTTAAGTTAGTTTTAATAAATATAACCTTTATAATGTACAACTAGATTTTTTGTCTTATGATCTCCCCTCCTAAGCCCCTGTAGGTTCTGCCTGAGCATTTAAGGGGTCATGACGATTAATTCAGAGGAATGTTTTGGCCAAGGCAGGGGGGGCAAAGCGGTCCTCACAACCATCCGAGGATAGTCCGTCCGCCTAATTGTGGATCGTCCTGTTCTTGTGGTCGTACGTAGTGTTCTCTGTCCGGTAACTGTTCCTTTGGCTTGTCTTGCACGAATTTTAAATAAAGAAAGAAAGGGCATCAGCTATGGCAACTCCGACGAGCCAGCAGCCGGAAAATATTCGTGCCGGCCATAGCTGACTAATACCATCCCGCCCAGTTATCTGTTACCCATTACAGGGCTCTAACTCAAGCGAGGCAGCGGGAGCCAATGAGCGGGCCAACAACCTGGCCGCCGCTGTGGAGGAGGCCTGCGACCAGAGCATGCAGCAGAGGAGGGCGTTCCGGTCGCACCATAAACCGGTGTTCTGGTGGAGTGAGGAGATAGCCGAGCTCCGCCGAACGTGCATCCGCGCCAGAAGGCTGCTCCAGAGAGCTCGGGGCACACCGCGTCTAGCGGACCGCGACGCATCTTACAAAGCAGCGAAGAAGGAGCTGAAGCATGCCGTAAGGGACAGCAAACGGGAGTGCTTCCTCCAGCTATGTGACGCCGCCGAGGAGGACCCATGGGGAGGCGCCTATAGGATGGTCGCGAAGCGGGTAAGCGCGGGCAGCAAAGCCCCTACTGATCCTGCGGCCTTGGAGGGGATAGTCAGGGTGCTGTTTCCGGGAGGCCGACCGGTCACTGGATTCCCACGAGTGGAAGCTAGTCGCAGCGAAGTCCGCGAGGTCACGGAGGACGAGGTGCTGCAGGCCGGCAGGGAGATGAACCCCAAGAAGGCTCCGGGACCAGATGCGATCCCCAACAGAGCGTCGAGGCTGGCTCTAGCGCTCCTTCCGCGCTAGGTGGCTGGCCTATTCAACAGGTGCCTCCACGAGGAGACTTTCCCGGACAGGTGGAAGAGGCAGCGACTCCTCCTACTTGCCAAGCCGGGTAAGCCGCCGGGGGAGGCCTCTTCCTACAGTCCCATATGCCTGCTGGATTCCTTAGGCAAGGTACTGGAGAGGATGATTGGATCGAGGCTCAGCGCAGCAATTGACGCTGCCGGCGGTCTCTCCGAAAGCCAGTACGGTTTCCGGAAGGGTAGGTCGACGGTGGACGCTATCTCCAGAGTGGTGGAATCGGCGAGGGAGGCCATTGCAGGGACCCGTTGGAGGGGAGGGGCGAAGTCCTACTATCTGGTGGTGACTCTGGACGTAAGGAACGCCTTCAACTCGGCCGATTGGGGCCGTACGCTGGAGGCATCCCGGGCTACCTGCTCAACATAGTGGCCAGTTACCTCAGCAACAGAGTGCTCATGATGGACACGACCATGGGTTCCAGAGCATACGAAGTCTCGGCCGGAGTCCCCCAGGGCTCCGTTTTGGGACCCCTGCTCTGGAACGCCATGTACGACGGTGTGCTTAGGCTCCCGATGCCATCGAACACCAGTCTGGTCGGTTTCGCCGGTGACGTGGCAATACTGGTGGTAGCCAAGGAGCTCGCTGCTGCGGAGCACCAGGCCAACGAGGCCATACGCGCCACTGAGGAGTGGCTAGCTGTCGCAGGACTGGAGCTGGCGGCGCAAAAAACGGAGGCGGTCCTGATATCGAGCAGGAAGGTGGTCGAGGCCGCTAGAGTGCAGGTCGGTGGGACCACGATAGAATCCCAGAGGGCAATTAAATACCTCGGGGTCATGATTGACACGCGCCTATCCTTTAAGGAGCACCTGGATTACGCGGCCAGGAAAGCCAGCGGGACAGCAGCCGTGCTGGCGAGGATGCTCTTAAACACCAGGGGGCCAAAGCAGGCAACGAGAAGGCTACTCACGAGCGTGGCCACGCCGCAGCTGCTCTACGCCGCGCCAGTGTGGGCGGAAGGAGCCAAGGTAAAATCGTACGTGCGAGGGATGGAGTCGGTGCACAGGCTGTGCGCCATGAGATCAGCGTGCTCGTTCCGGACCATCTCGGACGATGCAGCGCTGGTCAGCGCCGGGCTCGTTCCAATCCGGGAGCTGATCCGGGAAAGGACGGAGGTCCACACCGCCACGCGGGACAGGGCAGCAGACGCACATACCATCGCAGAGGTTAAAAAGGCTGCGAGACGTAGCAGCATGGAGAGATGGCAGTCCCAGTGGGACAGGTCAGCCAAAGGGCGCTGGACGCACAGGCTCATCCCGAGCCTGGAGAGCTGGCTCACGAGGAAGCACGGGCAGGTGGATTTCTACCTCACCCAGTTGCTTAGCGGCCACGGGTGCTTCCGTAGCTACCTCAAACGATTCGGGCACGAGACAGAGGACAGCTGCCCCGAGTGTGGCTCGGGCATAGTGGAGGATGCACAACACATCCTCTTCGAGTGCCATAGGTTCGACCACGAGCGGCAGGCGTTGGAGGCAACCGCAGGAGCCAATATAAGCATCGAGACTCTGGTACCTCTGATGCTAGAGGACCATAAAACATGGGAAGCAACCGCGGGCTTCGCCGCACGAGTAATGAAAACGCTCAGGTCGCTGGAGAGAAGGCGGAAGATCCAGTCGCAGTTGGAGCAGGAGTAGGGGGTCCAAGCGCGCGAAGCAATGATTAGCAGTCACTACCGCGCACTCAGGGGCCCGACACCAGTAGCTTATAATATAGAATAGGTAGCTGTTAATATTTGCGTTTAACTAGTTTTAATTAATAAATAAACGTAATGAATAGAAAAAAAAAATATGTGATTGGAAATGAAAATTTGCGTATTCTATGATTACAATTAAATACATATATTGTTTCTATTTCATAGGAACATCAAAAGAAAACTGCGAGGCTGGACCTGCAAAAACAAAACGTGCATCCTACAATGTTTGGCAGCATTTTAAACGATCGTTGGATAAACAAAGCGGAATTTGCAATTACTGTGGAAAATGTCTAAAAAAGCAGGTAACACGACGAAACTAATGGATAACTTAAGGCGAATCTATCCAAATAATGCTGACAACAAAAAGCCTGCACCAACGTCATTTGATGCATTCTTAGTAAGAGAAGTTCCGTATCCACCCGGATCGAAACGAAAACTTGATAGACGCGTAGTGCGAATGATAGCCATGAATGATAGGTTAATGATAGGCGAATGATACGTTGTTTGTCCAACCTTTCAGTGTTGTAAATGATAGGGGACTACGGGAGTTTTTGGAAGAAATGGACCCCCGCTACAAAATGCCAAGCAAAACCCTCTCCGGAACGTCGCAATGCCAAAAATGTATAAAGATCTGAAAGCCAAACTCAAAGCGGTCTTAGATTTAGTTGAAAATGTGGCAATAACAACCGATGGGTGGACGTCAAGAGCAAATGAGAGAGCAAATGAGGGGTGCTTAACTGTAACGTGCCATTATATCAATTCCGAATTTGAGCTTAATTCAGGCGTACTCTCAACAACAACCTTATTATCGGAAACAAACCACACGGCTGCCAACATCGCAGACTCAATTCGAGTGGTCCTAAAGGAGTTGGGCCTACTGGATAAAGTGGTTTCCATTGTCCCAGACAATGACGCCTTGAGCTGCTCGAAATAAGCATTTCCCGTGTTTTGCCCACACAGTAAACTTGCTGGTTCAAGATGTGCTAAAGTTGGATAGTTTTCAACCCAAGTTGGAAAACCCTAATTCAAATAATAACATTATGAAAATATGGTCTCAAAGAGATTTAGATTATAAGCTGATTTGGTCATACTGCAGCTAAACAGCTTCCGTTTTTCCGCCTTCTTCTTCTGAACTCCAAAGCGTGTACATGTGGTGATGGTGTTGCAGAGTAATTGATAAAAAATAATAAAAGAGCAATCCTAATACACTCCAGTTCCGACCCTCGTAGGAGAATGGAAAAGCATAAAGGGACAAAACAAAGTAAGCAGATTAATAGCAGAAAGAGTTATGAACAAAAACTGATGTTCTTGTCTCTCATTGCATCTTGCATTTCGAGTAACAGGAAAAAAGCACAGAAGCTATATTTTAAGCTTGACTGCAAGTGTATCAAACTATACGACACATTTGAGTTAGTAAGCAGCTGGAGAGAAAGTGTTTAGCGTTATTTTTTTTTCTATTGTTGTTTAAAAGTTAATGATTTTCTAATAAAATGCCGCGGGAAGTGTATTGAACGAAGAGGAAAAAGGGAGAATAAGTGCGTACAATGAAGCTGGCTTTACTGTAAGCGCAATTTCGCGATTATTGGGTCGTACACGCTGCGTTATTGCTAAATTTTTAGCGATCCGAGTAAATACGGTATAAGGCATAACACAGGGAGAAGACCAAAGCTCTCAGACCGCGATAAACGTCGTATCATATCAAAGGCGAGCAAAATTTTTTTGAGTCGTGCACCGCACTTGCTGCATGTTGCAGTCAGCCTGTGTCCTGGATGACTGTTTGGCGGACGCTGCAGTCGTCTAAAAATATTGTCCGAGGAGTTTTAAAGAAGGCTCCTTTTTTAAACCCCACCGCAAAATAGCTCGACTCAAATTTGCATAAAATAACTTAGAGAGAAATTGGGCCTCGGTATGAAATTTTAATTTTAATTTGTTTGTATAGCTTTTTTCAAGTATTTTCATTTAGATAATTTTTTCTGATGAGAAAAAATTTAATCTTGACAGTCCAGATGGCTATCGTCACTATTGGCGAGATCTGTGAAAGGAGCCACTGATGTTTTTCCAAACGCAATTTCGGAGGTGGATCCGCAATGGTTTGGGGCGCGTTTCAGAAATCCGGAACGCTTAATTTGAGCTTCACCAGCTCGCGGATGAACAGTGGAGATTATAAAAAAGTATTGGAAGATCGTCTCCTACCATTTTTGGAAGAAAATGGAGAAAGAGAGACAATTTTTATGCAAGACAATGCATCCATCCACACCAGCAGAGAGACCCAGCGCTTTTTTAATGAGCACTCCATTAGGGTTTTGGATTGGCCAGCTTGCTCCCCTGACCTTAATCCAATAGAAAACATTTGGGGTATCTTAGCCAGGCGAGTCTACGCAAAAAATAAAAAATTTAATAATGTTGCAAGCCTTAAAAGCGAAATTTTGACGCAATGGTCCCTTTTAGACCAAAATCTTATAAAAAACTTAGTTAATTCGATGCCAAAAAGGATTTTTGAGGTAGCGAAAGCACAAGGGGGCTCTATACCCTATTAAATTGTATTAATGTACTACAATTAAATAAAAATAATAAAATAAAATAAGTAAATACAAAAAAATTCAAATGTGTCGTATAGTTTTGATACACTTGCAGTCAAGCTTAAAATATAGCTTCTGTGCTTTTTTTCCCGTTACTCGAAAATGCAAGATGCAATGAGAGATAAGAACATCAGTTTTTGTTCATAACTCTTTCTGCTATTAATCTGCTTACTTTGTTTTGTCCCTTTATGCTTTTCCATTCTCCTACGAGGGTCGGAACTGAAATTTTTGAGGTGTCGTATAGTTTTGGGCAGGAGTGTAGCAAACAAATAATAAATCAAAGTCTTGTTTATTAAAATAACTAATCAAGTTTTCCAATAACCTATTTTGGCAAAATCGAAAGCAATCGTCACGTTTTTGAAACGCAGCTCTACTGCGATGGCCAAATTCAGAGAGGCACAGGATATTGAACAACCGTTCGGATTAATTCAGAAAATGCCAACTCATTGGAACAGTGCGTTTGCAATGATAAAAAGATTAGTGGATACCAACGACATATTATCACCTATCTTGCTCAGTTTGCTTAAGGCTCCCCTACCAATTTCCGCAGAGGATATTAATATTCTCAAGGGACTGACTAAAGTTTTGACTCCATTTCAAGAAGCAACTGTGGCAATTTCTGGCAGCAAGTATGTGACCATATCTCTGGTTATTCCACTTAATTGTGAACTGCACCAAAAACTGACAAACTTAAGACCAAGGCTGAAAACTGAAGAAGGGTTTCCACTTTTGATGTATTATGGACTCGTTTGAACGAACGATTTCTCCACTATGAAACTAGAACTGTTCCCCGATTAGCAACCATAATTGATCCACGTTTTAAAAAGGAGGGCTTTTTATCGGTTTCGAATGCAGATCAGGCAGCAAAAGCTTTTGAAAAAGAAATGTATTGTTTTTTGTCGAAAAATGAACGTGAGCAGCCAACACCATTTGAACCTTCACGAAATCCAACATTTTCCCTTATGGTAAATAAAATGAAGGTAAAAGTCAAATCTTCTCGAGCTGATGCAATTATTATTTTGAGACAACATTTGGAAAACAATAACGAACCCGAGGAAAGTGATCCTCTCTTATATTAGAAGGTAATGTGCACATTTATTTTTAAATATATTTAATTTAGTAATTTCGGTAAATTTTGTTTTTTTTTGTTTAAGTTTCTGAAGGAAAGCTAGGGCCTATTTTAATGAAAATGATCTCAAATGAAAATAAAACTGTTTATTTTTCATATCTTTAATAATATATAATAATTTATAATATTTTTTACAGCTTAATACGATTTTTTTTTAACTGTTACCTCGTAAAACATAGATTTATCTAAAGACATCGAAAACATCGATGTCTGCAAACATCGATGTTTTTCAACCTCTGTTGTGCTCGCGCTCAACCGACGAGCAGTTTTTTCCAGTCTCTTTTGCTCTGCTCATTCCAAAACCGTTTGCCCTCGAACGACGATTCAAAAATTCTTTTTCGAATGTACATATGTGTGTATGTGAAGTCTCGAAGCACTAACCAACTAACTAACTACTGTACGGTTAGTGCTCGAAGGTTCTACGCGTCACTTTGCTTTGTGAATTTCGATGGTACAGTGATCGTAAGTCGAGAATTTTGACAAAATGTATAGTCGCTTACCACTAAACGAAGACATTTTAAATTTTTGTAGAAACGTAATGCTGAAATCGCCACTCTTGAGTACGCTGGCACTGGTAGTTATTGGCCACACAAAACCTAAACTCGTTATTAGTTGTTAAGCTTAATTAAAAATAAATTAATTATAAATAAACTTTTCATTTTTTAATCAAAAAATGAGTTGGAAAAATAAAAAATTCATATTTAAAATTTCAAGAAAATTTAGAGGGAAAATCGAAGGTCACAATTTTATACAACGTACCACAGTGCATCGAAAAGGAGACAAATAATTGAAAAGACCGTTTGGGTTGACTTTTTCAGTCAATCGGTCTTTTAGTGAGTCTCTCTGTGCGAGCATCACTCATATCTCTCATTGTGCGGTGTTCGGTAATAGACCGTCTCACGAACAGCTCAACGTAAAACGCTCAACAGAAAACCGAAACGAAAAGAAACGAAGTCTGCTGCTCAGAGAGAGAACGAGGGTGGATATTTTTTTCGGTTGTTCTCGCGAGCATAGCGTGAGCAAAACAAACGGTCAACAGTTATTTTGCGAGCTATGTAAACAACTGAACACTAATATGTAAAAACATAGCCGGCAAACCAAAAACGCAGAATCATGGGAAATAACCGTAACTAACAGATTGCCGAATCCTGATCAGGTCGGATCATTATTATAGCCAGAAGGAGCCAATGAAATTTCAGTCGCTACGCAACGCATGCCAAGCGCTTAGTCATTCCCTCTCCCTCTCGCACACACTTCAGCGTCTCGTGTATGTAATTATACATGTACATGTAGAAATTTAGAAGCATATTTAAAAAGCATATGTAAACAAAATTGGACACAGATAAATTAAAATTTCGAAAATGGTTCGACTCCTTTTTGGCAATTATTTTGTCCCTTTCGCGAACATATAGGTTAGGTTAGGTTAGGTTACAGCGGCTGTCAGACTCACTGGGCCCAGCACACTTAGGCCGATTCCGGCCCGTTGTGATACCGCAGGGAATATACCCCTTCTCGCATTGTGAGACCTAAGGTCAACAGTTGTCCCAGCCTGCAGCTCTTATGAAGTTAGCTATCTTTTTGGGACATATGGTGGCCATTGCCGAAATGTCTGCTATGAAGGGCGAGCCCAAGTGCTGTAGCCTTCTTCTGCTGAGAGCTGGGCAAGAGCAGAACAAATGTTTCACCAAAGACAATATAAACACTAAGATGTGCCGCGCCATACAAAATTTTGAGCGCAATTCCTGACTGGCTGGAAGTTTCAAAAGTTCCGGCGTGAATTAGAGAGAGACAGATAGACGTTCACACGTTCTGTACGTGAGGCTGAGCTTTAACTGTATGTGTATGGCTGCTTGTTTGTATTGGTTGTTGACGACGCCGCTGCACTATGGGGAATTTGACCACTTTTTGTTGAATTAATTAATAACTTCCAAACGAAGCAATATTTTTAAGTTCGGTTTTTTGATATGAGTTAATAATAGTAGGAGGAAGATATTTTGAAAAAATGGGCGTGGTAGCTCTTTTCTATACCCGCTACTCGAGAGTACCGTCTTTATGAGCGCCTAGATCTCAGAGACCATAAAAGTTAGATGAACCAAATTTTGTATCCAAGCTCCTGTTATATCACACTTTAACAAGTAAAGTACAATATTTCGCTGACTTAAAGCTGTTATTCTTACATGGGACTGTTAAATTTAACATTTTGAGTTTGGGGCATAACAGTCTGATATTTTCTAAATGCGTTACCAGCAAATTTGTTCTAATTCGAAAACTTTTAAAAATCATGCAAATGCCAGATAAAGTGGTCATTTTCCCCATAGTGTGCTGTCGAAGAAAATATCCATTACTTTAGAATTGAATGGAGATTATGATTTTCCGATGACGCATGCCCAAAATATAAAAAATTGTATATTTTGTATATCCTTTATATGCTAATTTTGTTTAATGTACTATAAACGAATATAATGAACAAATGCAAATATATACAAACGCAAAATGTATATCAGATATAACATCAAATTATATTAATTTTCTATAGGGTATTAGTGCGTCGCGTCAATAAGCGACACTCAGCAAATAAATTTGTGTCTCAAGAAATCTTCTCAAAAATATTTGGCTGGCAATTTCGGCAGCTCTGCACACGTACACACACACATACGTACTTACGTTCCGTGTGTACTTATACAAGCAAGCTCATTCTCTTTTTAGATTTGCGAGCGCACTGGAGTTCGTGCGAGCGCACTGGAGTTCGTGCGAGCGAGATAGCACTCTTTCAAAAAACAACCCTCCCTACACCACATAATTGTATGAGCATCGGACATCTTAGTGTTTATATTGTCTTTGGTTTCACCGTTTCCAGTTGTTGTCTACAAGTTGCTTATATTGCTCCTTTATTATGAGCATACATGTGGCTATCGGCATACGAGTATCCTCCTTGTCTTGAAGAAGGGGGATTTTAATGCCAAGTCTGTCCAGCTCGTTTAGCTGTTCGGAGTATATTCCTCCTCCGACCCTGTTGTCCAGCTTTGACCCATCTGGGCCCATCTGGGCCATCTTCTGGGCCTGGGGGTCCTTCACTCCACTCGTCTCTGTGGGGGATAATTGCGTCGAAAGGGGTGTATGTGTATTCCCTTGGGACACAGTAGTCCGTTTTAGTGGGGACGGAACTGCTGTTTAATATCGAGGAGTGACCTGTGTGCTGTGAGCCCATTGGTCGGAGTCTCTCAGACGTATTGCTGCCATCTGTGCGCTTTCTTTTCCAGCAAGGGCTAGGCTTTGGAGGCACAGAATGGCATCAAGAGCTTCATTTGGAGTGGTGCGAAGCGCTCCACTGATGCAAAGGGCGGCTGTTCGTTGAACTTTGTCAAGTTGTCTGGTGATCGTCCTTTTTGATAAGGACGGCCACCACACTGTAATTCCATAAAGTATTATTGGTCTAACTACCGCTATATATATCCATTGGACTATACTTGGGTTCATGCCCCATTATAAGGCAATAGCTTTTTTGCAAGTGTAGAGGGCTATTGTGGCCTTCTTCACTCTGTCTTTAATGTTCAGGTTCCAATTAAGCTTCCTGTCAATTACCAACCCTAAGTAACTGGCACTGTCGCTAAAGGAAAGCTTGCATCCATTTAACATGTGGGGGTTTATAGACGGAATCTTGTATTTATTTGTGAATAGCACAAGTTCCGTCTTTGAGGGATTAACTCCATTCGTCCATTCTGACAGTCTCGCGAGCTTAGTGCTCATAAGGTCACACAGTGTTTGAGGGTATTTCCCCGAGAAACTGATTGCAACGTCGTCCGCGTATGCCACGACTTTGCAGCCCCCCTTCCAGGTCACATAGAATCTTGTTGACTGCTATGTTCCATAGAAGGGGGATAGGACACCACCTTGCGGTGTGCCTCTACTGACATACCTTGACTGAGTGGACGTTCCCATCGATGATGTCACCGTCCTGCATGTGAGCAATTGATCAATGAGCATCACCAAGTGACGATCCACCCCAAGGTCAGTCAGCGCTTCCGTAATGGTACCGGGTATGACGTTGTTGAAAGCTCCCTCGATATCTAGAAAAGCGATTAGACAGTATTCTTGGAGGTATAGTGATTTCTCTATCCCCGAAATTACTTCGTGAAGTGCCGTTTCCGTGGATTTTCCTTTCCGGTAGGCATGCTGTGCTCCTGACAACAATTGAGAACTTATAGTAGTAACTTATGAGAACTTATAGTAGTTCTCAATTGTAGCCCGACCAGTCTCTCAAAAGTTTTGAGAAGGAAAGATGATAGACTGATTGGTCTAAAGTCCTTTGGTGTAGAGTGCGAGGCCTTACCTGCTTTAGGGATGAAGACTATTTTAGCCTTAAGCCAAGCTTGTGGTATTCTCCCCACTACCAGTATCATCTTAAAGATACATTGCAGCCAGTTTATGGCCGTGTCTCCGGCTTTTTGCAATTGGGCCGGAATGATCTGGTCCGGACCAGGGGATTTGAACGGATCGAAACTGTTTATTGCCCAGTTTATGTTCCGTTTTGAGAAGATATGCTCCATTGAGGTGATCGAACCCTCACTAGGGAAGTGAGTCGGTCCATTCATGGAGCACCCTGGAAAATGAGTGTCGAGTAGAATGTGTAGGGACTCCTCACTGGAGTTGGTCCACGTACCATCGCTTCTCTTTAGGTATCCCACCGAGGGGTCGTTTTGGAGAGGATCTTGCGCAGTCTTGCGGCTTCTGACGTTACCTCGATTTCAGAACAAAATTTTTTTTTTGCTACAAGGCCCTTTTTGCCTTTCTGATTTCTTTTTTGTATAGGGCCAGACTATTTTTGTAATCTGCCCAGTGTTCTTCCTCGTTAGCGCTTTTGGCCCTGTTGAAGAGGGACCTGCAGCTTTTCCGTAGGATATCTATATGTTTTGACCACCAGGGGGGTTTCTTTTTCCCCTTATGTTGGTTTAATGGGCATGCTGCCGTGAAGGCCATGTTGCATGCTTTAGTGAACCTGTCCTCTAGATGATTTAGATCGTGCTCTGTGTTCAGGCAGGTTGGTGCCTTAGAGGGAAGTAGTCCCTCCATTTCTGTGGCATATTTTTCCCAGTTGGCTTTCTGGGGTTAACGAAGACAGTAGGTTTTGGGCTCTCGAGAGATAGTGTAGTCTCGATGTACCTGTGGTCCGAAAAGGAATGGTCCCCCAGAACTTTCCAGTTCTTTACTGTGTCTGACAGTCTGTGAGACACTAATGTTAGGTCAATTACCTCTTGTCTATTCTTAATTATAAACGTAGGATCATTGCCCCGATTGCAGATAAGGAGATTAGAGTTTAGGATGAAGCTGAATAATGACTCACCCCTTACATTTGTATCCGAACTCCCCCATTGGGTGTGGTGGGCGTTGGCGTCGCAGCCTATTACAAGACCTATATCCGACCTTTTGCTATCTCTGGTAAGCTTGCGAACTAGGTCACCGGGAGGATCGCTTTCCTCATGAGGCATGTAGGACGACATCAGCCTTATTTGAGAACCTTGTAGCTCAAGGCTTGCCGCTGTGTTGTCACCATTGCTAAAGTTGTGGAGCAGAAAGATATTTAAGTGCTTCCTTGCAAGAATGCAGGTACGGACTTTACCTTCTTTTTGAGCTACAAGAAGCTTGTGCTCCTTCGTCGCTAATCCACAGACCTTGTCTCCTACTACCCAAGGCTCTTGGATCAGGACTACATCTGCTCCGCTCGCTTTCAAGCGGAGTATAAGGGCAGCGGATGCTGCTTTACAGTGGTGGAGATTTATCTGTAGAAGTCTTAGGGACATCGACAGAGTTCTCCACCACTGTGTTGTCGGCGTCCGAGTCGTCCTCGATGGTGTCGTCGTGACAAATCGCCTCGAACTCACGCATTAGAGCCGTGTCAGAGGAGTAACCGTCATGGGCAGGCTCTGAAACATGGTCGGGTGCTTCGATCTCCGAGTCAACATCCTGCTCGACTGGGTTGTCGACAGGATGTACGTCGGTCGCTGCATCCGACTTGTAAGCTTTAATACTCATCGCACTGAAGCCAAAGTTGAGCTCGCCGTTTTTAGCCTCGATTGGGGCTAAAGACTCCTTATTGAGTACGAAAACCGCCTGGTTCATCGGGGGGCGGGGCCGGGTTGCTTGTCCAGCAACTCGAAGCAGCGGTCGGCCAGTGCCGCTTCCACCCACTTCCAGCAGGTTCCTGGGGATGTTGGAGTCCACGCTGCCTTTATCCAGGACGCCGATCAGCGTCCTCTCCTTGGCGATCTGCGCGAACGACACGTTCGGCAGCACTCTGGAGCGCTTCGGAGCCGGTCCAGGAGTCTCCTGTGAGCGCTGCCTTTAAATTACCTAAATCATAGGCTCATATATATGTATACTGACTGAGTACCGGGTATAAAGGTACCCAACGTTCCCCCTCGTTTATATTATATTTATTTACCGTTTACTGTTCCAAATGGATTCGAGAAAGACTCTAATAAATACCGAAACAGATGGGACGCATACAAATAAATGTGCTGCCAATGAATACATATACACACACACATGTACATAAATAAAACGAGAGGGAACGTTGGGTACCTTTATACCCGGTACTCAGTCAGTATATGTACATATATATGAGCCTATGATTTAGGCTCTACCTTATACCCGGTACTCAGTCAGTAAATATGTACATACATACATTTATGAGCCTACGATTAATGAAATTTATTATACATATGTTCGCAAAAGGGACGAACCAATTTTGGGAAAAAAATAATATTTCAGAAAATGAAGTCAAATCATTTTTGGAATATTATACGTGTTTCCGATTTTGTTTGCATATGCTTTTTACATTTGCTTCTAAATTTCTACATGACATGTATAACTACATTTGAGACGTACAAGTGTTTGCGACAGAGAGAGAGAGGGGGCATGAGTCAGCGCTTGGCAGGCGTTGCGTAGCCACTGAAATTTAATTTGTTTCTTCTGGCCATAATATTGATTCGACCTGATCCATATTCGGCAATCTGGTAGATATGGTAATTTCCCATGATTCTACTTTTTTGGTTTTCATTTATCTTAAAAATTGTGGATTCCACAGATTTTCGTCCTTTGTGGGGGCGGAAAGGGGCGTGGCAAATTTTTGAAATACACTTGTGCAGGTTTGGTATCACAGGAGTTTGGATGGAAAGTTTGGTTGCTCTAGCTCTTATAGTCTCTGAGATCTAGGCGCTCATTTAAACGAATAAGCAAAGCAGACAGGGTGGCGTGTGAGAGAGAGCGAGAGGGAATGATGACTTTCAAAATGGTTTTCTTCATTGTAGCTATGATAATGATCCGATCTGATCCAGGTTCAACACTCTGATAGAAATAGTCATTCTCTATGATTCTGCGTTTTTAGTTTTCTCGTATCTTCAAAATTGTGTACGCCACAGACTTTTGTCCTTTGTGCGGGCGGAAAGGGGCGGGGCGAAATTTTGCAACACATTTGGAGTAGTGTGATCACACAGGAGACGATAGCGGTTAGCGGTTAGCCGAGTGGCAGCAACACAACCTTGTCCAGTTTAATACCATTGAAGATTCTAATACAAATCAATACGCGTGTTAAATCAAATTATTACTTACATATATAAATAAAGAAACGATTTCATAATGTTTGTATTTTTAATCTGAACTTTATTAATAATGGACCCTAACTTGGTTCCTTGGCTACACTTCGAGATAAGCTTGACTTACTTGAGTATATAAAAGTTGTTAGGGTTAGAGGTTAGATACGCAGGCTATTGCCAGTGAGGCTCGAGGTGCCACAGACAACGGGGAATACTACGGATTCAAACGGTATACGACGCGGTTGCTCATGTGTACATATCAGAGATCTGCAAAATTCACTTTTTTCTTGATTTACTTATACGGTAAAATTCTCACTCTATTCCACTCAATGAACGAACGTCGGCGTTGAATGAAAATCAGCTCATGCTGATGAGCACATGAATTGTGTGTATGCACAGCCTTCGGTACACATTTCGGCTTGGCCGAATAATCGTGCCATTCGGCTCAACCGATCAAACATTCATATGTACACGAACTCAGTGTTGATTTAAATTCACTCTAATGCGCTCATATTTTTTCTCTCTCTGAGCTTATTCATGCCCAATGAGCAAACCGATCATTTGGGCGTATGTTTATTCGGCTCAGCATTGATTGAGTTGAGTAAAGAATAAAATCAAAAGGCAATGAATCAAGGCGTATGAGTTTGTTCATGGGCGAAGTCAAAGAAATCAAAATACTTAATTTCACAATAGATTATATATTTTCATATTGATTAGCAATGGCTATAAGAAAATTAACAAAATAATAAAATAAAATAAGAAAATAACTTCACACTTATGTACATATATATGTATGTACAAGTTAACGAGAGTTAACTGAATCTGCCACTGGATGGAGCGGACTCTGCATTATTGTCGAATAAGCAGTTTTCGTCATCTGTGGGATCGCGATCGGCGCGACCGATCGCCCGAATGCCGGCCGTCAACAAACACCACTCAAGAGGCGCTGGGTCAGCACTTTGGCTGGATAGCAGCCGGCGTCGTGGGCGGCAGCGAAGGGCTTGCCTTTAGGAGTTTAGGATACTTAAGTTTAGTCTTTAGCGGTCAGCCGAGTGGCAGCAACATATTCGTTCTCGCCTTGCAGGCCCTTATTACTCACATTGTAAAATCTTTGTACTTAATTCCATCTTAACCGGTTTAATATCAATAAAGATTGTGAAACAAATCTATACTTGTGTCCAATTAAATAATTACTTACATATGTATATATGTATAAGTATACATTCATATCCCAGCAGTTCTGCGGACTAGCCCACGCCTAGCTATCTGACTAGCCCGTCCGGGCCAGCACTGACCCGCAGACTAGCCCGACCCCATGTAAAATCCTATACCATTTTTGAATTGCATGTCATTGGGGTTGATGTGTCGGCAGGCGTTGCATCAAAGTTGACTAGTCCGTAACTAGGCTGCGGAGACCAGTCCATGGCCATTGCATCAACGTTGTGTAGTCCGTGACTAGGCTGCGGAGACCAGTCCATGGGCTGGCCCAAGTGGACTAGACCACGGCTAGGCTGCCATGAATCAGCCCATGGACTGGTCCGCGTAGACTAGTCACGGACAAGGCTGCGGAGACCAGTTAATGGACTGGTCCATGTGGACTAAGCCACGGCTAGGCTAGGAAAATGGTATAGGCTCAATAAAAAACTTTTGTTTTCATTATACCCGGTACTCGAAGAGTAAAAGGGTATATTAGATTTGTGGGGATAACGGTTGTGTGTAACGCCCAGAAGGAAGCGTTTCCGACCCCATAAAGTATATATATTCTTGATCAGCATCAATAGCCGAGTCGATATAGCCATGTCTGTCTGTCCGTCCGTCCGTCCGTCCGTCCGTCCGTCCGTCTGTCCGTCCTCATTAGCGCCTATATCTCAGAGACTATTAAAGCTAGAGCAACCAAGTTTTGTGTCCAGTCTCCTCTATGATCACACTACTCAAAGTATATTTCAAAATTTCGCCCCGCCCCCTTCCGCCCCCGCAAAGAACGAAAGTCTGTGGCGTACACAATTTTGAAGATACGAGAAAACTAAAAACGCAGAATCATAGAGAAAGACCTAATCTATCAGAGTGTTGAATCTGGATCAGATTGGATAATTATTATAGCTGCAATGAAGAAAACCATTTCGAAAGTCATCATTCCCTCTCGCTCTCTCACACACGCGACCCTATCCGCTTTGCCCATTCGAATTTTTTGACGCCTAGTTCTCAGAGACTATCAGAGCTAGAGCAATCAAACTTTCTATCCAAGCTCCTGTGATACCAAACCTGCACAAGTGTATTTCAAAATTTTGCCACGCCCCTTTCCGCCCCCACAAAGGAAGAAAATCTGTAGAATCCACAATTTTTAAGATAAATGAAAACCAAAAACGTAGAATCATGGGATATTACTATATCTACCAGATTGCCGAATATGGATCAGGTCGGATCAATATTATGGCCAGAAGAAACAAATTAAATTTCAGTGGCTACGCAACGCCTGCCAAGCGCTGACTCATGCCCTCTCTCTCTCTGTCCTAAACACATGTACGTCTCAAATACATATGTAGTTATACATGTCATGTAGAAATTTAGAAGCAGATGTAAAAATCATATGCAAACAAAATCGGAAACATGTATAATATTCCAAAAATTTACTTCATTTTTTGAAATATTATTTTTTGCCCATTTTTTTAATTTGTCCCTTTTGCGAACATATAAGAAATTGCATAAATCGCATGCTCATATATGTATGTACATATGTACATATATACTGACTGAGTACCGGGTATAAGGTAGAGCCGCGGCCTTTGCCGCGGCTCACAACGTTCCCCCTCGTTTTCTATTTATATTATTTACAACTAAAAACTAAAAAAAAATAATAAAATAATAAATATAACAAAAAAAAAATAAATGCCTTCATGGCTTAAATCTACAACTTAAAATAAAATAATAAAAAATAATAAATATAATAAAAAAAAATGCCTTCATGGCTGAAATCTACAACTTAATATCTATTAACTATAATATATTAAATACTAGACTTATTTTTATTGTTTTGCGAGATCATCCGCTTCTTCTGTAGGTGCAAAGCACGGCGCAAGTGGTTGATCCCCGGGCCTGGCTCTTCCAATTCAATTGATGCTGAAAATATAATTGAAGATATAATTTAAGTATTATTACCTAAAATTGGATTTTGCATTATTACTTACCGATGATCGCGGTGTAAAAATGTTCGAGTGACTTCAGGCACTTCTTGCCAAGCACCCCATCCACATTGTACTCGAACCCAACCTCGTCAATAAATCTGTTTTTTAAATTCTGCTCCACGGAGCCCGGATGCAGGCGCTGATGCATGGCATTAATCTGTTAAAAATATTATATTAGCTAAATATGTTAAGACAATTCATAAAAAATACGTACGTATTCGTCTCGATTCCCCTTTCCAATTTTTTCATTTAGGTCAGCGAGGTCCTCGAATCTTTTAATGGGACAGCATTCCAAAATGGTTTGTTTCTTTCCATTTCCATTCTTCTTTAGAAACTGTCCCATCATCACTTTTACTTCCGTGAGTTCGCCCACTACAAACTCCAGCTTCCGAGTTAGATTCTCCTCCATTGCTTGCATTCGCTCCTCCAATTCGGCGCATTTCGTGCACTCGTTTTCTTTGTCTATAAATTTGAAAGTATATTTTAGTACTATATATATCAGTAATAACAATAATGTTAACTTACCTTGGCAGGAGAACTTCACTCTTTTAAAGTCTGACATGTCTTAAAGGATAAGTAAATATTAGAAAATTTCGAAATAAAAAAAACTAATAATAATTTATAAATAATTAATATAAATGTAGCAGTGGCATAACAACTAACCTATTTCCGAATGGAATCCATAGTCCCTTACACTCTAAATAATTTAAGGGAAACCTCTCCTCTACCTCATAGTCATCAATATCTACCATGTAAACCCCCAAACTTGTCGAATCTAGAGGCTCATCGTATAAACTATATTTATTAGAAAATCTTCGACCTATGAAAAAGCCCTCATCAGAAAACGATGTTATTATTAAAGGAATATAACCTTTAATAAAACAACAATTGTCTGGTCTCCTAGAACTTAAAATGCACCCTTTAAAATAACATCTATCTCCTACAATTTTGAGTTCTGTCTCATCAAATGGCCCTGAAAACTTTTCCTCACTGATTTTTCTATGAATCTGCTCTAAAATCTTGTTCGGTTTCCTAACCATCCTTTTCATTTTTTGCAAATAATTCTCAAATGAGTATGACGACCCGATATAAGGTCTCCTACTTGCTCTATTGTTTCCCTAATGTGTAAAAGACTGTGGACATTGTAAGAAAGGCTATTTTCACCAAATAAGTTGGGAAAGTTAAAAACAAACAGATCTAACATGGATTGTGCACTGGAAAGATTTCTTTCTCGCAACATTGGAAAGCACAAAATGCGATATGCGCAGTGAAGTAAAAGAAATAAATAATATAAATTATCGGGAATTTCTCCATGAAGAACTACAACCCCTGTATATAAAAGAAACTGCCTAAACTCTGTTGCTTTCCAATGGTATATCTCTTCTATTGATCTAGGCTTTCGAGCAAACTCTTTCGGAATAAACGGACATATTGCAACTAGCTTATCGGAAACATTTTTTTTATTTTCATTCGACACTTTATAACTTACTTTGTTGCTCATTAATCTAAGGAGAAATTTCCGCATAACACCCAAATCAATAAGGTGCATGCAATCTAATGGAATCTGACTAATCATATTTATTTTTAACTTCTCAAATGCTGACTTTTCCCTGAAATAGATTAATTGATGATGATCTGGATACTTTCTATTACTAAAATCTTCATCTGCAATTAAAATCCCCGATGAATTGCTATATGTCAATACCATATCCACTTTTCTTCCCACCTGAGTACACTTCGCACACCCATGTTTCGAAGTATGGCCGGGAGTACCGCTAATGAAAGCTCTTGCAGGAGCATCGCAGACAACAGCCCTAATTTCTGCTTTGATATTTTCCCCTTCTATTTGCAGCCCGTTGTCTAAAATATCCAAATACTCAGTTGAAAATTTGCTTAGAAATGAATCGCAATCGGACGGCTTTGTTTTACCTACAAAAACACCTAAAGTAAGATTTTAAAAAAAGTAAGCTGTCCAAAGATTTTGGAATAAGACGATTTCTTTTGTCAGTTATAATGTTTCCTGCCAAAGCAAATGCGCGTTCTGCAGCTGCACTACTAGCCGGAATGAAATGAACTTTTAAAGCAAAACTGGAAAGTGCTGGATATTTTTTTTCATTAGTTTTCCACCATTCTAGCACATTAAAGTCATTACTTATTTCCACAGTTTCCTTACAGTAGCTTTCCATTTCATCTGTAGCGGTTTTCAATGTATTAAATGTGGACGCTTTAAAAGTTGGGGGAAAAAAATTGAACATCTTTTTCCTTATTTAGTGGGGTTTGTTGAATTATGCGAGTCAACTGCTCCACAGTCTTCAAATGAAAATTGGGACACGATATCTGAAATTGGCGTACATGGACTTGCCAGAACAAAAGATGAGCCTGATGGATTTATATCGAAGGAGTTAATTTTTGAAATGCAAAATTGCTTCATCTCGTCTTGATCAATTGATTGCATGTTTAAAGCAGGCGGAAATAAAAAAAAGGCTGCTTTATGCCATAGATCGATATTTGGGACCCAAATTTCCTCAACATTATTAACTATTTTTTCTTTTAAGGCCAATATAGGAAATACATCTGTCGCTTGTGGCTCACATTGAAGCCGCATTTTGTTAATTGATGGGGAACTGCAAAGTTTTAGCTTTTTAAATATATGTAACTTCGAAATCACTGCTTAAATCAACTAACTGTTGAAGCGTTGATATATTTATAAGCAACAGTCGTTGGGTTTCTTGCTTCTCTTTTAGAATTTCGTTAATAGTATACCAATTATCTACAATGGACTTAAACATTGCGAAGTTTGAGTTCCATCGTGTTGGGCAATGGTTTTTCAACGAAGTTTGCAGTTGATGTTGCAAGTTTGCTTTTTTAAAATAGCGAACAATTTTTTTGCATGCTTCTACAAGTTCGGCTACCTCCAACGAATCATTAAAAGCATGTTCCAAGACGTTTGCAAGCAAATGACTGCTGCAGTTTAATCGATCGTTTCCTTCCAAGGCTTTTATAATATTGGTGCCTCTGTCAGTTACAAACTTTATTTTCTCCAAAGTATTGATGCCGAACTCGCCAAACAGTGTTGTAACGAACCGTTTTGTGTCCGTCTGATTCAGCAGAGCTGGCTCAGCGGTCGGTGGATCGATGCAACGAATTTATTTGTTGCCTCGGCGACAAGCAAGTAATGCGTTGGGTGGATTTTGGTCTGAATAGCGGTTCTTTATTGAGTATCTTAAGGCTATCTTACGGCTATGGTATTTCTAAGTGCTAAATATCTCGTGAATCCTCTCACCGTAGCGCGGCTGCCTGCGTGTGTTATGTGGCGCAATACCCGACTCCACCGTTGTTGAGGCTGATCGCAGGTGTAGCTCCGTTGGGCTACGGCTGTGGGGGTTCTGACTGGGCTACCGCCTCGTCCGCCGCTCACACAGCTCCGCACGCAATGGGTTCACCTGGCCAATGATCTCACCTTTACGCGGTGAGCTTCTGGGTTTTGATTGCCGTGCACGTCTCTGTAGTCTTCACTGGTAGCCGTACTTCCTCCTGGTTGCACTACTTCGGTTTTCACTCGTAACACGTTCGCTTGGTGACACACTTGGTTCCCGCACTTGACTGTCCTCATTCGCTGTCGCGGACCTCCTCTTATAGGCTCCCTGCGGCAGAGCGTCCGCGTCGCCGCCTGTCCGCAACGGTTCCTTTCCCTGGTGTTTTCCCATCGGTCGCTCCATCTTCCCGAGCCTTCCGCACCGGGATCGGCCTACATGGCCTACATGGGATCACCTCCGCGTCGCTGCCCGTCCGCAACGGTTCCTTTCCCTGGTGTTTTTCCATCGGTCGCTCCGTCTTCCCAAGCCTTCCGCACCGGGAACGGCCTACATGGCCTACATGGAATTACATGGCCTACATGGAATCCACACGGGCTACATGGGATCCACATGGCGCTTCCCGGTCCTCGGCTCTTGGCCCCGCCGCTGGCCCAATTCCGCCGTTTCCCTGTTCTGGGAGCGAGGCCCGCTCCATCCTCTCGCCTAACGGGATCGCCCCGCGCTCTTCGCTGGCCATTTCGCCGTATCCTCTACTAGAGCCTTGTGAGGAATATCGATTCCTCACACTTCCCCCTTTCTTCACTCTCAAAACTCCGGGATACCACCGGTCAGAGAGTTCCCCCCCGGCCGTCTGACAGTGCTGTCACTCCAACTTCGGCGCGCCTTTCACCGTAACGGCCCCTCTCGTGGCGCCCTCTACCGGTGTTTGGCGCTGGTTCCATTGCTCGCGACTTACCGCGGATGGCGATGATGGCCTATCGGTCTGCCTAATCGATAGGGCTCCGGGACCAGTTCCGATCGTGCGGTGCACGATAGGTGCGCGCTTGAATTGGCGCTGTCGGGCCGACTCACGACTCACGACCAATTTCCGCCGGTATCTCGCGTAAAATTCCGCCGCCCGCGTGTGATCTCTTACCACCTGGTTCTGGCACCCCCAATCCAGGCGTGGACCGCGCTCTCCACCATCTCGGTGGTCTGCCATCCTCCCACCCAATGATGCCCAACACCTACCCAGGTATGCTTCATCGTTATTGAGTTTTATTTTTCATTCATGATTTCATTTTTTTTTTCCCCCTTCCCCTCAGGCCTCCACAAACACCTCGGCGCCGCCCTCTGCCACCGACACCCGGTACCGCACTCCGCGCACCCTCACGAGCCGCTTCACCCGGCGCCCTATTGGGCGGGTCTCCTCCACGGCCCGCACCACTATTTCGGGCCAATCCGCGGTTTCCACCCGTCGCCAGCGCTGTGCCTCTGCCGGCTGACCCTCTGGCACGGAGTGCTGCCGCTGCAGCCGCGGCCGCCCGACCTCGCTCCTCGCCTCCGGACATGAGGCCTGCCTTGCCAGCACCGGCCGTTGTGGCGCCCTCTCCGGTGCGGGCCACTCCCATGGACCGCGCTCCAGAATATCCTCCTCCATGGCCGCCTCCGTTGCCGGTGTCGCGGCTGGTTCCTCGGTCACTGGCTCCGGTGTCGCTTCCGTCGTCGGGTCTACGCTTGTTTGCTGGCTTCCCCTCGGGTCGCGCGCGTTGCTGCTCCGTGGCGGCTCCTCTTCCCATACCTGGGGCTCCTCGGCCTCGCACGGCGCCGGCCCGGATGCCCACGTGATGTGGATGGTCTGGTGGTGCCACACCAGCCCATCCCGGACCGCCGTGTGCACACTCTGGGACACAAACGGTCCCACCACCGCCTTCTCGGGCCCCTGCCACTGGGGCTGCGGCTCCGGGTCCCCCGTCTGCTCCTGCCGCGACTGCGGCGGCGGTGTAGCCTCCGGCTGCTGCGGCTGCGTCGGCGACTGGGGCTGCGGCTGGGGCTCTGGCCACTGCGCCTGCGTCGGCGGCTGGGGTTGCGCTTGCGGCGGGGCTTGCAGACCTTCGTCGCTGAGCATCTCCACCGGTGCCCTTACCCGCAATCCTTTCGGTGGCGGCTGAGCCTCGTCCTCGCCACTCTGCTCCTCCAGCTGTGCCGATGGTGACGGCTGCGCCTTCGGCTGGTCCTCTGGCCACTGCGACTGCGGCGATGCCTGGGCCTGCGACGGTGGCTGCGCTTGCGTTGGCGTCGGCGGCTTGGACTGCGACTGCGACTGCGGCCGTGGCTGCGTCAGCACCGGCGGCTTGGGCTGCGACTGCGACTGGGCCTCCGGCTGCGGTGGCTGCGGCTGCGTCGGCATCGGCTGCGTCGGCATCGGCGGCTTGGACTGCGACTGCGACTGCGCCTCCGGCTGCGTCGGCATCGGCGGCTTGGACTTCGACTGCGACTGCGGCCGTGGCTGCGTCAGCACCGACGGCTTGGGCTGCGACTGCGACTGGGCCTCCGGCTGCTGTGTCCGCGGCTGCGGCTGCGACTGCAGCTGGGCCTCCGGCTGCTGTGTCCGCGGCTGCGGCTGCGACTGCGGCTGCGGCCATGGTTGCGTCGGCGGCTGGTGCTGCGGCTGTTCGCCGTCGGCATCTTCGCCGCTGCTGCCCTGCTGCGCCGCATCTTCGCCGTTGCTGCCCTACTCCGCGCTACCTTTGGTGGCGGCGGCGCCTCGTCCTCGCTTTCTGCGCGCGACTTCGCCTTCCTTTCCGACCGGCCTCGGCGTTGCTCAGGAGCCTCTCGCCGGGATTTCCTGTGGCGCTCGGCTCTACCGGCCTCCCTGCGCTCGCGGTCCTCCTCGCGCCGACGCTCGTCCTCCTTCCGCCGCTGCCGTCTCCTCTCTTCCTTTTGCCTACGGGCCTCCTCCTCTCGTCGCCGACACGCCTCTGCTTCCACCCGTGCCTCCTCCTCGCGACGTCTCCGCGCTTCCGCTTCCCGCCGTGCCTCCTCCACTCGGTGCTGCTCCTCCCGACGCCGCGCTTCCCTCCGCCGCCGCTCCCTCCGCTCGCGGACAAGGACCTCCAGCGTGCTCAGGATGTACTTCGTGTCTTCCTCCTTCTCCGCTTCCGTCCATACATCCTCTGCCGGCCTCGACGACGACCCAGCCGCCGCGTCCGCTGTCTTGACTGGCGCCTCTGTCGGCCTTGCTTCCCTCGCCGTCGATTTGGCCGACAAATCCACTGGCTCGGAGTCCGCCTCCGCCAGCTTCGACGCCTTCACCGGCTTCGCCGCCGACTTGGTCGGCATGTCCGCTGCCTTCGTGCCTTCGGTGGCTTTGGCGCCAGACGCGCGGCCTCCGCCGCCGGCGCCGGGACCGGTGGCCTTGGCCTTGATGCCGGGCGTGTGGGTTCTACCGGCGGCTTGAGCTTCCGCTGCGACTGCGGCTGCGTCGGCCTCGGCTGCGGCTGCGTCGGCATCGCCGGCTTGGGCTTCACCGGCGGCTGCTCAGTTCTCGCCGCCGTCCCTCTCCGCTGTGCCTCCAACAGCGCCTTTTTCTCGGCGCACGTGAGCGCCGGAGCCGTGGCCACACACACGACGTCGTCGCTGCTTTCTCCCTCGGATCCGTCCTGCGATACCTCCGGCGTCGGCGTTGCCCGTGGGGACCATGACGACCCATCGAGCGACGATGCCAACAACTCGAGCTCCGGTGTCTCGCCCCGAGTCCACCGCTCTCCACGCGAGGGCTCCGCCCGTCGCTGGCGGTGGGCTCTGGCTACCACCCGCTCGTGTTGCTCCTCCACGAACTTCCGGAGGTACTCCCTCTTCGTCTCCTTCTCATCCTGCTCGTTCCTCACTTTATTCAACTCCTCCATTTTCATCTTGAAAAAATTTTTTTTTTGAGTCTCCTGATTACACTTGCTGTTACTTGCGGCTATGGCGACAAAGTGATCGATGGTTCCCACCATCCTCCACCGACAGCCCTATTTCGCTGTATTTCCATCATTCCATCGTACGGTACTTCCCTCTATTCCTCTCGCGTGGTCCCGTTGCATTCCTCTCTGTTATTCGCCGCGATACTCTTTTTCCATCCGGGACTCACGTTTTCGTGGCCGATTGTGGCCGTTCGTGTCGAATCTCATATTCCCTACCTCCTTTTTTTTTTTTTTTTTTGGTTTATTTCTTGTTTATTTATTGCCTTTTTTTTCTTTATATATATTTTTTTCCTCTATTTTTTTTTATATTATATATTAATCTTTACCTTAATCGGCGCCGGTCCCGGGCCGGTCCAACCCCCGGCAACCCAGGTGAGTATCGAGGTCCGAGTCCTTCTCGCACTAATTTCTTCTTCCTACAGCCTGTCCTGCGTCCCTGGTCCTGGATGTCGACCGCCGCAATTCCCCGGTGCTACGAGATCAAACGACCTTCCGCCCGGATGCACCCGGCGGTACGACCCTGGCTCGCCTTCTCCTCCCAGCCATCGGTTCGGCTTCTGGCGTAACTTCTGCCCCATGCAGCCGCCCCGGACCCGAGGATCATCCGACTCCTCGGCCGACAAGCAGCGCATGGGCGAGCCTTCTGCCCGGCCGAACCCGACGGTTAGAGATGGCCAACGTATCCTGGACCATGAACCCGGACCTCTTGGCTCGTTCCCCCGACTCATCTTTCGAACCCCACCTGTCCGCTCGGACATCTTCCCCGACCGGAGACCGGCCGATGCCTGTTCTGGCCGACAGGTAAGTCTTAGTCTCCTGTTGAACCTTGATTAATTCGCACCTTTCCTTTTTCAGAACCATTACTGCCACCGGTCGTTCGCGATTCCAATCGGGAATTGTCCTCCCGTAGTTTTTGACTCCGCGCGCCTCCCTCGTGGTGGTGCCGGCTCCACCCCGTGTCCTGCGTGCCACTTCCTGGAGTCGGTCCTTCCCGCTGGTAGCCGGACTCAGCCTACAGCTCCTCTGCGTCCTTCGCCGTGTCTCTACGCTCCTCCGTCGCCCCTTCCTCCGCTTGCGGCTTCAAGTCGGCGATGTGGACTGTCCGCGCCTGTTTGTCGCCCTCCTTCTTCACCCTGCATATCACAGGCGAGGTGAAGTCTACCACCCGATACGGCCCGTCATACCTCGGTGCCAATTTCGCCGCGAAGCCCTCTGCTGCGTTCGACAAATGGTGCTTTTTGGCCCACACTACCTCTCCTATTTTAGGTTTCCAGGATCTCCTCCGCAAGTTATAATGCCTCGCTTGATCCTGGGCCGCCCGTTCCAAGTTGCGTCGCACCAACTGGAACAACTCCCGCAACTTGGTCGCGTTTTCGTCCGGTGTGTGGGTTTCTTGCCCCGTGCCAAGTGTCTCCTCGTCGTACAACGCGTTCGGTAGCCTCGGTTCTCTTCCTTGTACGATGAACGCTGGCGAGTATCCCGTTGATTCTGATACCGCCGAGTTCACCGCCAACATTAACTCCGGCCACTTCTCATCCCAGCTCCTCTGGTCCCCTTCGGTGAACTGGGCTATCATGGTCTTCACCGTCCGGTTGGTTCTCTCCGTTGGGTTCTCCTGTGGGGTGTACGGTGCCGTGAACTGGTGCCGCACCCCGCTGTGTTCCAGGAACCTTTGAAAAGCCCTGCTGGTAAATTGGACCCCATTGTCGGTGACCACCACCTTCGGCACCCCGAACCGGGCTATAATCCTCTCCCGGAAGGCCTTCGTTAATGCTTCCGCAGTGGCCTTTCTCAACGGCACTAGCTCGGTCCATTTTGAAAACCGATCCACCAGTACCAACAGCATGGCGTTTCCATGCTTTGACCTTGGTAATGGTCCTACGAAATCTGCACAAACCGTCGCCCACGGCTCTTCGGGCACCTGCGTCAGCATTTTCCCGGCTGCCTGACGCTGACACGGCTTGAAGCGCATGCACGTCTCGCACTTCCTCACGAACCTTCTTACGTCGCGGTGCATTCCGGGCCAGTAATATCTAGCCGCTATTCTCATTGCCGTTTTCCGGCTTCCCGCGTGACCAGCTTCTGGGATGCTGTGGTTCTCCCTCATGACTCGCTCCCGGAGATCCCTTGGGACGCAAAGCTTCCACGATGCCACCTCTTCGTCTCCCGCTCGGTGGGGTATGTGTCGGTATATCTGGCCCGCCTCCTTCACGTAGTCGGGATACTTCATCGGCTCCTTTTCCATATTTTCTTCTATCTTCTTCAGCCACGTGCCCTCGGTACCCCGCTTCGAGCTGGCCTCTTCCTCATTCATTCTTCGGCACCGCTCCGTCACTGGCTGCCGGGATAGCGCGTCCGCCACGATGTTCAGCTGCCCTTTCCTGTAGGCAATCTCGAAGTCGTATTGCTGGAGCTCCAGTGCCCATCTCGCAATCCTTCCTGTGGGGCTCTCTATACTGTTCAACCACTTTAACGCCATATGGTCGGTGACCACCTTAAAGTGATAACCTTCCAAATATGGCTTCAGTTTTCGGACAGCCCATACAATCGCCAGGCACTCTTTCTCCGTCGCCGAATAGTTCTTTTCGGCTGCATTCAGGGATCGGCTGGCATATGAGATGACCCTTTCTCCCTCTTCGGTCTCCTGAGTTAGGATGGCCCCCAGTCCGTAATCACTGGCGTCCGTCTGGAGTACGAATCTCTTGGAGAAATCGGGACAGGCCAACACCGGGTCCGCCACCAACCGGCCTTTCACAGCCTCAAACGCCTGCTGCCTTTCGGTCGTCCACTCCCACTTCGCCTTCTTCTTAAGTAACGCGCTGAGGGGTTGCACCAACGTGGCAAATCCGTCCACGAATCTCCGATACCAGGAGGCTACGCCCAAGTACTGCCGCAACTCCTTGACATTTGTCGGCGGCTGCAGCTCCGCAATGGCCGCCACCTTCTCGGGGTCAGTGCATATTCCCTCTCCTGTCACCAGATGTCCCAGATACCGTAGCTCCGTCCGGAAGAATTGGCACTTGTCCACATTCAAGCGCAAATTGGCCTTTTTGAGTCTCCGGAACACCTCTTCTAGGTTCTGCCGATGTTCCTCCCTCGTCCGCCCGATGACTATGATATCATCTTGATAGGCAAAGGCGTGAGGCATCATCTCTGGCCCGATCACTTGGTCCAACGCCCTCTGAAACGTTGCCGACGCCGAGTGCAACCCGAACGGCATCACCTTCCACTGAAACAGTCCTTTTCCCGGCACCGTGAAGGCGGTATACTGCCGGCTGCTTTCTTCCAGTGGTATCTGCCAATATCCGTCCTTTAGGTCCAGACTGCTGATGAACCGCGCCTCTCTGAGCTGGTCTAGAATGTAGTCTATTCTCGGCATCGGGTACGCGTCCTTCACTGATTTTGCATTTATTTGGCGGAAATCCACGCACAGCCTCCATTTTCCCGTCTTCTTTTTGACCATCACGATGGGCGAGCTGTACGGGCTCCTCGACGGTTCAATGCGTCCCGTTTTCAACAGCTCGTCCACCTGTTGGTTGATTTCGGCTTGCATCTTGGGATTCTTGGGATAGTACCGCTGCTTGACCGGCTCAGCGTCCTTCATGGTGATGGAATGAACTGCCACCTGGGACACTCCCTCCATCTTCCGGAATTCTTCTAGTTCCTTGTCCAAGAACTCATCATCCGTTGTCTCCTGGTATTTCTCACTGTGCCTGCCACCCCCCATGCCGCTCCTTTCGCCGGCCGCCGGAGTTGACTCGCTTTCCGTCTCTGGGGCTTCCTCCGTGGCCAGCACCGCCACTGACAGCTTCTCCTCTAACCGCCTGTTCCGTCGACCTCTCGCAGGGATCACCACCCTGTGCCCCGCACAGGTCACCTCTGCTCCGACTGCGGCTATAAAGTCCCACCCCAGGACCAGCTCGTCAATAACTCCGGGCAATATGAGGAGCATCATTGCGATCGCCTTGTTCCCGAACGCCACCTCTACCTCGAGTTGCGAGTTGACTTCCTGGCTGTGTCCGTCCGCCAGTCGCACTCTCTTGCGAGTTCTCGTCTCCACTCCGACTCCCCGCAGCCTGTCTGCCAATTCGCAGCTAACAAAGCTGCTCGTCGCCCCTGTATCCACCGTGGCCTTCCACTCTTGCCCGGCGATGCTTACCACGGCGGACAGCTGCACCTCCTCATCGGTCAATCCGCCGACTAGGCCGACGTGGGCTTCTCCCGCGTGTCTTCGGACCTCGGGGCCTCCGATTGCGACCCTGGCACGGCCCTCCGCGGCTTGGGTCGCGGTGCGTTTCCCGCGGGCTTACAGCACTGCCGGGTCGGCACCCCCACCTTGCCGCATCTCCAACAGAACGTCAACGGCCTGCCCGTGCATGCCTGGGCCCAGTGTCTGTTGCTTCCACACCGGCGGCACGCACTCTCGGGGTTCAGCACGTATCCCCCCACCACATTGGTTTCCAGTTGCGGGTCGCTAGGCGTTGTCGATGGCTTCGGGTTGCAGCCGGTTGCCGGGTCGTCTCTACACCGACGGCACACCTCCGTCGACGGCGTTCGCGTGAAGGGATTGGCTGCCCTAGCTCGGCTTGACGGGCATTCCTTTTGGAATTCCGCCCGATCCCTCTCTAGGGCTTCGAACTCGTCCGCCAGCTTCATCATCTCGTCCAGATCCTGACATCGGTGCGGCCGCATGAAAATTCGCAAATCCGGCATGCTATTCTCCCGGATAGCCTCCGCTTGTTGCTCCGGAGTGCGCTTGAGGGGACGCATGAGGGTCTGCATGTCCACCATGTAGTCCTTGAAGGACTCCCCCCACTTCTGCTTGCGATTCCTCACTTCTTGGCGCAACTTTTCAAAGTAGTCCCTTGGCAAGAAGTAGTCCTGGAAGCTTTGCACGAACGACCTCCACGTCTGCCACTGCCTGTTATTAGCGAGGAACCACATCAACGCTCGCCCTTTTAACAGTTCCGGCATTGCCCTCGGTATCTGGTCCACATCCAACCCGTACATGTCAGCCGACCATTCCACCTGCTCCAGGAACTCGAGTGGCTTTTCCGTCCCGTCAAAACGAAATGACCACTCTCTCACCTGTTTGGCCACTATGGCCGAATTGACTCGTGGCTGTCTCGCTGCCTCTATCTGGGCCCTTCGTCGATCCTCCTCCGTCCTCTCATGCTCCAAACGACGCGCATTCTGTTCCCGGGCTTCCGACCCGGCCGGCCGCTCCCCACTACTGGCCCGTTGCCGACTGGGTGTCTGGACCCTTAGTGGTACCGCCAGGCTCGCTATCAGTTCCTCTTGAAATTTCGACGGCGTCTTCCATAGCGCCGATCGCTCTGCACCTCCCCGCGGCATCAGGCCTTCATGTGCACCTTCCTTGTCCTCAATCTGCGCCGCCGGCGAGATCCTGCCCGTTCTCATCTCCCACGTCTCAATCACGTCGGCGAACTCCGGCTCCGACCCATGCTCCTCGACCCAGACCTTAAACGCCTTCCGCATCTCATCCACGGAGCCCTCCAACTGCAGCCCGCATGCCTTGGCGCACTGCATCAGCTCCTCCTTCCTCAGCGAATGAATCCACTGCCGGCTCTTCATCTTGATACTCCTCTTGATACCCCGCTCAGCACCGTCCTTCCCAATGCACTCTCCTTTCCTTGCTTGTCTTGAGGCCCCACGTTGGGCGCCAGTTGTAACGAACCGTTTTGTGTCCGTCTGATTCAGCAGAGCTGGCTCAGCGGTCGGTGGATCGATGCAACGAATTTATTTGTTGCCTCGGCGACAAGCAAGTAATGCGTTGGGTGGATTTTGGTCTGAATAGCGGTTCTTTATTGAGTATCTTAAGGCTATCTTACGGCTATGATATTTCTAAGTGCTAAATATCTCGTGAATCCTCTCACCGTAGCGCGGCTGCCTGCGTGTGTTATGTGGCGCAATACCCGACTCCACCGTTGTTGAGGCTGATCGCAGGTGTAGCTCCGTTGGGCTACGGCTGTGGGGGTTCTGACTGGGCTACCGCCTTGTCCGCCGCTCACACAGCTCCGCACGCAATGGGTTCACCTGGCCAATGATCTCACCTTTACGCGGTGAGCTTCTGGGTTTTGATTGCCGTGCACGTCTCTGTAGTCTTCACTGGTAGCCGTACTTCCTCCTGGTTGCACTACTTCGGTTTTCACTCGTAACACGTTCGCTTGGTGACACACTTGGTTCCCGCACTTGACTGTCCTCATTCGCTGTCGCGGACCTCCTCTTATAGGCTCCCTGCGGCAGAGCGTCCGCGTCGCCGCCTGTCCGCAACGGTTCCTTTCCCTGGTGTTTTCCCATCGGTCGCTCCATCTTCCCGAGCCTTCCGCACCGGGATCGGCCTACATGGCCTACATGGGATCACCTCCGCGTCGCTGCCCGTCCGCAACGGTTCCTTTCCCTGGTGTTTTTCCATCGGTCGCTCCGTCTTCCCAAGCCTTCCGCACCGGGAACGGCCTACATGGCCTACATGGAATTACATGGCCTACATGGAATCCACACGGGCTACATGGGATCCACATGGCGCTTCCCGGTCCTCGGCTCTTGGCCCCGCCGCTGGCCCAATTCCGCCGTTTCCCTGTTCTGGGAGCGAGGCCCGCTCCATCCTCTCGCCTAACGGGATCGCCCCGCGCTCTTCGCTGGCCATTTCGCCGTATCCTCTACTAGAGCCTTGTGAGGAATATCGATTCCTCACAGTGTGTGTAACTTGCTCAAAATATTTGCAGACGTTGAGCGTTGGAAATCCATGGATTTGAGGCCCAAAATTAAATCGTAAAGTTTTTGTTCTTTTTGGAAGTGTAAAGTCACTCCTACAAAGTTTCTATGGACGTAGTTGTCAGACCACAAATCAATAGTAGCAGTTGCTCCACCATTCTGCACAATGTCGGCTAATTCATCTTTTATTTGATGTTTTTTGTCGTCCGCGATCTTGTGCGTTGTTCGCGACAACGTTGTTGCATCAGGCAGCATGTCTTCAATGTCCACATCTTCTCCATAATTTGCTCCTATATGAATTAAAAATCTTGGAAGTTTTTTAAATCCAAGTCCATTGATTGCTGAAAAGGGTTGGCAATCTTCAGTAATACATGCTACACAAGCATCTATAGCTGCTTTTTTTCCTCCGGCGTTACAGTTTTTAACAGTTTGCTTTCTTTTAGCGACTTGCAGCATTTATGTCGCGTTAAATTAGACGACTGTTTTGCCGAATATTTTAAGATATTACTGCTCGATCGACAGTACAAAAATGCCATCCTCCTTCCAAATCTCTGCTAAAATGTTCCACACAAAGCTTCTTCCCTTATGTCGGGCCGCCAATGTGTAGGTATTTGTGCGTATTTTTTCTACGATAATCTGCTCCATAGCAACGAGATGACAAAATTAAACTAATTGTGCTCATTTCAACCAACAACCGCAAGCATTCTCAAAAACAAAAAGAAACGGTAAATACAAAAACATAACGGTAGTGCATCTAAACGAGTTGAGTGAATGAGTGGTTGCGGCAACATGAGCTGATTTTCATTTACCGTTGATTTTCGTTCAGTGAGTGGAGTTGAGTAAGAATTTGGGCGTATGAGTAAATCAAGAAAAAAAATCAAATCAAAAATCAAATGATCGGTTTGCTCATTGAGCATGAATAAACTCAGAGAGAGAAAAAATATGAGCGCATTAGAGTGAATTTAAATCAACACTGAGTTCGTGTACATATGTATGAATGTTTGATCGGTTGAGCCGAATGACACGATTATTCGGCTATTTTTGTGTATGATTTTTTTTAATTTTATTTTTTGACTTTAGATACGAATATAAAGGCTTTTTATTTGAAATTATAAAGTTTTTTTAATGGATAACAATTCAGTGATATGTCTTAAGTAATACGCAAATACAAAAAATGGAAAATTATAAATAGACAACTTATAAATCAACAAAAACCATCATGACTCATTTTTGACACTGTCAAGGAACTCTTTACACAAAATATTTACACAGCCATAAATTCAAAATTTTCGGCGACTATACATACATCGAATTAAACTAATTTTAATATTTAGTATGCCCTCCCTTAGCATTGACTACATGCTGGAGCCGTTTCTTCATCGAATGGATCAACTTCTGTAGGTCATACTCAAGGTGGATCTTTCTTCATCTTCCTTCTTTCTCAAGCTCCTTGGCAAGCGTCCTTACGGAAATTTGCGGATTTCGGTCAATTTTCCGCATGATTAGGTGGTCCGCTCGTTTGCCAATCTACCTTTTACGGCCACTTCCATGTTTTAACTCGAGTCTCCCTTCATTTTTGGCGCGATTTATGACATTGTAAATAGTTTTCCGTGAAACTGCAAACATTTTTACCAAGTCCGCAACAGATTTGCCCAACTGATGATGATAGTATATCAGTTGGATTAGTTCAAAACTCAATCGTTTTCCAGGCATTTTAAAAATTAAATAAAATCGTCTTTACATGTGCACCGGTCCAAATTTCACAACCAAATCAAATGCAAAGCAAGAACAGAGCAACATTTAACAACGCAATAAGCATAGCTAACGGTAAAGTACCGTTTTTTCGAAGAATGAGATCAAAACAGAAGTCGAAAACGAAATGTGTAGAGTTTCTTGACAGTGCACTGCAGTGTTAAAAATAAGTCATGATTGTTTTTGTTGATTTATAAGTTGTCTATTTATAATCTTCCTTTTTTTTTCTTGCGTATTACTTAAGACATGTCACTGAATTGTTATCCATTAAAAAAACTTTATAATTTCAAATAAAATGCCTTTATATTCGTATCTAAAGTCAAAAAATAAAATTTATTTTCAGTGTGTAAAGAGTTTCTTGACATACTGTATGTATATGTAACGAGAGGGAACGTTGTGAGCCGCGGCAAAGGCCGCGGCTCTACCTTATACCCGGTACTCAGTCAGTATATATATACATACATATATGAGCCTAAGATTTATGAAATTTATTATATGTTCTCAAAAGGGACAAAAACAATATTTAAATTAAAAAAATTAATTTTTTTGAATTTTTATACATGTTTTCATTTTTTTGTACATATGCTTTGTATATCTGCGCCTACATTTCTACATGACATGTATAAGTACATATTTGAGACGTACAAGTGTTTAGGACAGAGCGAGAGAGGGAGGGGCATGAGTCAGCGCTTGGCAGGCATTGCGTAGCCACTGAAATTTAATTTGTTTCTTCTGGCCATAATATTGATCCGATCTGATCCAGATTCGGCAATCTGGTAGATATTGTAATTTTCCATGATTCTGCGTTTTTGGTTTTCTTGTATTTTAAAAATTGTGGATTCCACAGATTTTCGTCCTTTGTGGGGGCGGAAAGGGGCGTGGCAAAATTTTGAAATACACTTGTGCTGGTTCGATATCACAGGAGATTGGATAGAAAGTTTGGTTGTTCTAGCTCTTATAGTCTCTGAGATCTAGGCGCTCATTTATACGAATAAGCAAAGCAGACAGGGCCGCGTGTGAGAGAGAGCGAGAGGGAACGATGACTTTCGAAATGGTTTTCTTCATTGTAGCTATAATAATGATCCGATCTGATCCAGATTCAATACTCTGATAGAAATGGTCTTTCTCTATGATTCTGCGTTTTTAGTTTTCTCGTATCTTCAAAATTGTGCATGCCACAGACCTTCGTCCTTTGTGCGGGCGGATAGGGGCGGGGCGAAATTTTGCAACACATTTGGAGTAGTGTGATCACACAGGAGACTGGATTCAAAACTTGGTTGCTCTAGCTTTAATAGTTTCTGAGATATAGGCGCAAATGAAGACGGACAGACGGACAGACGGACAGACGGACGGACGGACAGACGGACGGACAGACAGACATAGCTATATCGACTCGGCTATTGATGCTGATCAATAATATATATACTTTATGGGGTCGGAAACGCCTCCTTCTGGGCGTTACACACAACCGTTATCCCCACAAATCTAATATACCCTTTTACTCTTCGAGTACCGGGTATAAAAATTTGCAGAGAGTGTTAATTTAAAGCATTGCCCGCAAATAACTTGATTCTTGATTCTTTGCGTCTTCCCAGAAGCGCTGTTTTTATACCCGGTACTCGAAGAGTATAGGGGTATATTAGATTTATGGGGATAACGGTTGTGTGTAACGCCCAGAAGGAAGCGTTTCCGACCCCATAAAGTATATATATTCTTGATCAGCATCAATAGCCGAGTCGATATAGCCATGTCTGTCTGTCTGTCCGTCCGTCCGTCCGTCTGTCCGTCTTCATTTGCGCCTATATCTCAGAGACCATTTAAGCTAGAGCAACCAAGTTTTGTATCCAGTCTCCTGTGTGATCACACTACTCTAAATGTGTTGCAAAATTTCGCCCCGCCCCTTTCCGCCCGCACAAAGGACGAAAGTCTGTGGCGTACACAATTTTGAAGATACGAGAAAACTAAAAACGCAGAATTATAGAGAATGACCATTTCTATCAGAGTGTTGAACCTGGATCAGATCGGATCATTATCATAGCTACAATGAAGAAAACCATTTTGAAAGTCATCGTTCCCTCTCGCTCTCTCTCACACAACACCCTGGCTGCTTTGCTTATTCGTTTAAATGAGCGCCTAGATCTCAGAGACTATAAGAGCTAGAGCAACCAAACTTTCTATCCAAACTCCTGTGATACCAAACCTGCACAAGTGTATTTCCAAATTTTGCCACGCCCCTTTCCGCGCCCACAAAAAACGCAAATCTGTGGAATCCACAATTTTTAAGATAAATGAAAACAAAAAACGTAGAATCATGGGAAATTACCATATCTACCAGATTGCCGAATATGGATCAGGTCGGATCAATATTATGGCCAGAAGAAACAAATTAAATTTCAGTGGCTTCGCAACGCCTGCCAAGCGCTGACTCATTCCCTCTCTCTCTGTCGCAAACACTTGTACGTCTCAAATATGTAGTTATACATGTCATGTAGAAATTTAGAAGCAGATGTAAAAATCATATGCAAACAAAATCGGAAACATGTATAATATTCCAAAAATTTACTTCATTTTTTGAAATAGTATTTTTTGCCCATTTTTTTAATTTGGCCCTTTTGCGAACATATAAGAAATTGCATAAATCGCAAGCTCATATATGTGTGTACATATGTATATACTGACTGAGTACCGCGTATAAGTTTTTTCGTTTTTTCATATGTTATGCATAGGGCCCTAGGGCTCTAGTATAATTGATACAATAAGAGTTAAAATCAATTATTACACTACACCGAAGATTTTTGTAAACACATGCTGCCATACAATCCCTTCTCGACTAGTGGGAGGAAAACATTGAGGAGGCTTTGGAGGTTAAAAACGAAGGGGAACGTTGTGAGCCGCGGCAAAGGCCGCGGCTCTACCTTATACCCGGTACTCAGTCAGTATACACCTACATACATATGTCGCAGAATCGTTTATTTTTGGTTGCTGGTCTGCCATATTGACTCACAAACTTTGAGAGTGAAGCGAATTCCAACCGGCGCATAAAATTGTCTGAACGCAACTACTTCGCATTCTCTGATCACGCCTCGATCTACTACGCTAACTGGACTACACTCGGCGACAGCGCGACAACGCCGTCGCCTCACTCGTACGGTACCTAGGCGCCAGTCATATTCTACGTTGTAGTCAAATTCTAAGAATCATTTCACCATATCCCAAACTCATTGCACAGCTTGGTCTGGCAAGCACAGTGGTCAAACTATGTTCATAATGTGACAGACGCGTACAGTGTCCAAAATACGTCCATTATGCGACACGGCCTTCCTGACAAAATACACGTCCTCATGTGTTGTCTTAACTCAACCGCATAAGTGACAACGCTTCAGGATTCATAGGCTCTCTGGACATTTCAATACATTTTTATTCGATATTCTTATTCATTATGTGACACAATTCAAATCAGTTTTAATTTTATTCTTATCATAGCATAATTACATTTTCGTAACATTTTAATTTAATAAATCATAACATTCGTGTAATTCCTTAACACATTTTTTTTTTTTTTGTTTTTAACCAAACAAATTTGTGTAGTTCCTTTTACACACAACTAACTTATCATATGTGTAATTCCTTCTACACATACGAACTTATCATTTGTGTAATTCCTTCTACACATACGAACTTATCATTTGCGTAATTCCTTCTACACATACGACCCTCGCCATAACATGTCTCTTCTGCTATGGTGCGATCTTCAGTTATCATATTGGGCAACAGATGCAACTTCCATTGTGCTGTCTCTATCTTTACATAACTCATCGAGTATCTGATTATTTGGTATTGCTTTTAAACATTCATGAGAATACTTATACTTTCGATTACATGTTAAAGATTTAAGTCAATATCTGTCCCCATCCAAAGCTTTAATTATCTCAAATAGCCCTTTAAATTTAGGATCAAGTTTAGTTTGATGACGTTCTTCGTTTTTGAGCAAAACGTGATCACCCACTTTGAAATTTATTATTTTAGCTTTATTTTTATCAAACCTATTTTTGTCGTATTTTGCTTGAGTTTCCATATTTTTATACCCGGTACTCGAAGAGTATAGGGGTATATTAGATTTGTGGGGATAACGGTTGTGTGTAACGCCCAGAAGGAAGCGTTTCCGACCCCATAAAGTATATATATTCTTGATCAGCATCAATAGCCGAGTCGATATAGCCATGTCTGTCTGTCCGTCTGTCCGTCCGTCCGTCTGTCCGTCTGTCCGTCTTCATTTGCGCCTATATCTCAGAGACTATTAAAGCTAGAGCAACCAAGTTCTGTATCCAGTCTCCTGTGTGCTCACACTACTCCAAATGTGTTGCAAAATTTCGCCCCGCCCCTTTCCGCCCGCACAAAGGACAAAAGTCTGTGGCGTACACAATTTTGAAGATACGCGAAAACTAAAAACGCAGAATCATAGAGAATGGCCATTTCTATCAGAGTGTTGAATCTGGATCAGATCGGATCATTATTATAGCTACAATGAAGAAAACCATTTCGAAAGTCATCATTCCCTCTCGCTCTCTCTCACACGCCACCCTGTCTGCTTTGATTATTCGTTTAAATGAGCGCCTAGATCTCAGAGACTATAAGAGCTAGAGCAACCAAACTTTCTATCCAAACTCCTGTGATACCAAACCTGCACAAGTGTATTTCAAAATTTTTCCACGCCCTTTTCCGCCCCCACAAAAGACGAAAATCTGTGGAATCCACAATTTTTAAGATAAATGAAAACCAAAAACGCAGAATCATGGAAAATTACCATATCTACCAGATTGCCGAATCTGGATCAGGTGGGATCAATATTATGGCCAGAAGAAACAAATTAAATTTCAGTGGCTACGCAACGCCTTCCAAGCGCTGACTCATGCCCTCTCTCTCTCTGTCCTAAACACTTGTACGTCTCAAATACATATGTAGTTATACATGTCATGTAGAAATTTAGAAGCAGATGTAAAAATCATATGCAAACAAAATCGGAATCATGTATAATATTCCAAAAATGTACTTCATTTTTTAAAATATTATTTTTTGGCAATTTTTATACCCGGTACTCGAAGAGTATAGGGGTATATTAGATTTGTGGGGATAACGGTTGTGTGTAACGCACAGAAGGAAGCGTTTCCGACCCCATAAAGTATATATATTCTTGATCAGCATCAA
>JAWNKY010002178.1:0-29839 GCA_035041765.1 Drosophila algonquin | reverse complement strand
GTCCAGTATTATGCAGTCACTTTTTGTCGATCTGACGCCTCTATCATAGATGCTCTATATGTTTTTTTGCTTAGTGATTGTAGTCGTTTAACGCCCAAGCAGTTGATCGGGTCTCTCTTGTGTAAAACAATACATAAACAAATTTGCCAGATCGTGAAGTCGTATTCAGAGTTCAACCCCACCGGGAATCCAAATCAAAATTACAATATCCCGCTCGACATATATTATACGCATTGGGTGCTCAAATGGATACAGTGGTTAGAGGTGGCGAAGAGCTCTCACGGTCGGCCAGCAAACACCAGACATGAACCAGGAGCTGAAGGAGTCGAATTATACCCGTCTGCTGAGCTCAGGCTCTGCGTTCACAAAAACATGATCTGGAAGTTCGTGACATTTCAGCACGAGATGGGCTGCTTTATTAACTTGATACCGGACCACCAGATACGCTGGCTCTTTGAGGTAAGTAATGCAATAGTAACTTTTTACTTTCCCTTTTCTCCCTCTCAAGATCACAATTTCTCGAACCGACATGAATTCGATATAAAATGTCTTTCGACATGTAATTTTTGTATTTGTTCTTCAGGTCATGTGAATTAAATGAGAAGCGTGTAGAAATGATGGTAGTAAATAATGTGAGGATCTTACTTAGAGATGCAGAAATAATTGCGTCAGCGATTGTCGTGTTTAAATGAGTCCCAAAGTGAGCTCTCGGGTTATTGGGCACTATTGTAGTTGTTGTAGATGTTGGCTCAGGATCATTAACCTGCAAAAACCGCAAATAAAAATAGACTTGGGGCCTCGCATACAAGGTGGTAATAAGACAGCTCAACTCGGCAAAGCCTTTCACCGCGGCTGATTTTGCCAGAATGAAAGCAATCGTCGAATGCGTCTTCTCTATTGTCATTCCAGCTGTCAGCCAGTCACGATCCGATCGTCACATCGGATTCACCAACGTACGGCAAGTGAGACATTGCAGCAGAAACCCCGACAGGCAAGGCGCCAGGCCCATATGGTATTGCCGATACCGCCGCGAAACTGGCAATGATCGCGCATCCATCGGCTTTCGCGCATGTCTCATTTCCAAAGGAGTCTTCCCAGAGCCGTAAAAAAAACAGAAGCTTGTCCTACTGCAAAAACCAAACAAGCCTCCTGTAGAACCCTCATCATTCCGGTTGCCTTCATCAGGCCCTATGAAGTCGTTTATTAAGCCTTCGAATATATTTAGTTTCAAAAGGCTGATTTTCCTTCTTTGAATACTGCTCTATCTCAGATCGATTACCCATTCCTAGACAATTTCCAGGAAACTGAGTCCGCCACTAGTTCCTTTACTCACACCCTCCAGAAATGGTTCTGGTCCTATTTGATTCACCCCAAGATTAATAAACCTGAGAAATTGTAAATCCCAAAAGTTCAAAAAATGTAAAAAATCCAGTTCGCAATCGGACTTTTCTAAGTAATCAATTGCAACATTTTCCTTATATAATGCTTTGTGCTACAATGATACTTGACCAAATGCAAGCTTAACTTTAAACGCGATCATAAACAATTCTTCAGGTTTGTTATCTCTAAACGTAAATCTTCTCAGTTTCCTTCATCTCTACACTTAAATGGTACTTATGCTGATAACGATTGTGCTATTACTGACCCCTGTCCCTTCTATGAACCTTCCCTCTATCCTAACCTCATCCAACGGCTTTGGTAACAGGTACCCATCCCTTTAAACAGTTCTAGTTGTATCTGTTCCCCCCTTCATTGATTTGGATGGCCTCTTAACCAATTTAAAATCGTGTAAGTTTTCGTTTTCCACTGGGCCAGACTCAGTTCCGAGTGCCGTTCTTAAACTTTGTGCCGAATCTCTTTGTGTGCCCCTCCTAAAACTTTTCAACTTATCTCTCGAGACTGGTTTTTTCTCACCGTCTGGAAAGAATCCTATATAGTCTCCTTTCATAAAAAGGGATCTAAAACTGATGATTCTAACTACCGCTTTATTTCCAATTTATCTGCCATTTCTAAACTCTTCGAAAAAATCATCACTTCTCAGCTCGAACATTTTTGTAGTTCCGTATTCTCTGAATCTCAGCATGGATTCGTAAAATGTCGGTTAGTTCCTGACACCTTCTTGAATTATCTACATTTGTAACTGCTGGAGTTTCTAAACAGTGTCAAACTGATGTAGTACATACCAGAGAACGGCAATGAACCACCGCAACTAAAAGTACACCCGGTGTCTGTGAGTATTTTTGACACCCGGGTGTCTTCTGGCACCGCAAATAGGGTGCAAGCGATTGAGTCTGAGTATTGTGTCGGGTGTTTTTACGCACAAGCGTAGATCGTGTCCGAGTGATTTTTTGTATGTATACATGCTTTGATGCCGATCTCAAGTACTGTTGCAAAATGAATGGGTGAAAAAGGAAACACACTACTCGAGACAAAAAACGTATTGCGTGGCATGGGTGTTTTTGTTATTTCTTGTGCGTTCCTTCTGCACCCTTGTTTTTTGCTGTACCCATAATTTGCCTTTTACATGCATATGTACATACATTAGTATACACACATGTACATATGTATGTATATTGAAAATAAAAAACTATTCTTTTACAAGTTCATTGCGTGTTGACAAACTTTAATAACAAACTTAGAAATATAAAAAACATGATAATATTATATTTAGAGAAACAGTTCATTAAGTATTTTTTTACTTTCGTTTGATTTTAATGTTAGACTAGCATCTTTGCGCCTTCAATGACTAGGTAAATATTAAAAATTATAACAAATGCTCATAATTAATCAAAATATATGTAATAGGTAAATTAAGTTTAAAAGAAATGAAACATAAAAAAATTAATTAACGAAATGAAACATGTAAATTAAAAAGAAAAAAAACTAATTCTAATTTTGTTAAATGTTTGTAATACGAGTGTAAGAAAATTAAACTGTCAACAGATTTTGGTGCCAATCTATTCCGCTTTTCTGTTATAACATTGCCTGCTAGCGAAAATACTCTTTCAGCCGCTGCACTACTTGCAGGTATTGAAAGAAGCTGAAATGCTAACTTTGACAGAAGAGGGTAACGATTTTCATTTATTTTCCACCACTCAATTACATCGTAATCTTCACTTAAAGCTACCCTTTCTCTATAATATCTGTCAATTTCTTCCATTGGAGATTCTTTAGAGCTATAATTAGGTGTTGCAACTAATTTTGAGAAAAAAAATGCTGTTTTTGGAACAGAAGTTTGACTTGTTGATGCGGCTAATGAGATAGGGCTTTCTGGATTAGATGTATATGGACTTGAAACATATTCTGTACTATTGCTTCCTGTTGAACAATTTTCAAACTTAATCATTTCTGAAATGCAAAAATATTGAATATCCATTCGGTCGTTTTCCTGCAAATGCGCAGCAGGGGGATATAGAAAAAAAGTCGCCTTGTGCCACATGCTCAAATTTTTTTGCCATATATTAACAATATTTAGGTTGATTTTTTCTTTTAATAAAGCAATTGATGATATGTCCAAGGCATTTGGTTCACAAAGCTCAAAAATTTTTGTAATTGAAGGCAGTACAAAACAAATTGAAGGCGAGCTGCAAGTTTGCAGTTCTTTAAAAATTCTTTCAAAATCTTCTAATAACCCTACTAGCAGTTTTAATGTAGATTTATTTAAATTCATCAAACTTTCGGCACCTTGCTCGCTTAATACTGTGTCAACAGCCACCCAATTATCAACGATAGACTTCAGCATTGAGTAGTTCGAATTCCATCTCGTGGGGCATGAACTTTTTAAGGTAGTGTTTAATCTGTGTTGCAAATTTGCCTTTTTAAAGTATTTTACAATCTTCTTGCATGTCCTCACTGTTTCATTTAGTTCCGTTGCTTCTTCAAATGATTTTTGTAAAACATTTGCAAATAGATGACTACTGCAATTTAGCCTGATGTTATTTTCTAATGCTTTCTTTATGTTTGCGCCCCTATCAGTTACAAATTTGACTTCGTCAATGTTTTCTATGTTGAACTGAGAAAAAACACTTTTAATTTTACTTAAAATGTTCTCTCCGGTGGATTTTTCGAAATCCATCGATTTAAGTCCTAAAATTAAATCGCAAAGGACATAATTTTTTTCATAGTGAACCCAAAAAATTTCGTTGCACATATTGGTCAGTCCACATGTCGACGGTGGCAGCTAGTCTTCCAGTATCCGCTGCTTCTTTTATTTCTGATGATATCAGCGATCTTTTTTCTTCAGCATCTTTCTGGGCTTTCCGACTTAATGTTGATGGACTAGGTAGCAAGTCATCCACATCTACGCTATTCCCATAAGTGGCACCAATTTTAATCAAAAAATGCACCATGTTTTTAAATCCGGCCCCAGTCACTGAAGAAAATGGCTGACAATCTTGCACAATCCATTGACTGCATTTTTCCAACGCTTCTTTTTTGTCTTGTTCCGACACTTTTTTCGCTTCTTTTGGTTGCCTTAATGCAATGCAACATTTATGTCGAGACAAATTTGATGTTTGGTTAGCAACAAATTTAAGCACCTTTCGGCATGTGCTGCAGAATAAAAAACCTTCCAGCAGACTTTCATCTTCTCTTAGAATTTCCCGTAAAATGTTCCAAATTACACTTTTCCCCTTATGTGTTTGGGTGACTGTGTATGTTCCACAATCAATTTTACTTTTTATGCAAGCCGACGTTTCAGACATTTTTGTGCCGCCTACTCTCTTTAACGACTGAACTTGACCGCTAATATGTGTAAATCAGTGGAAAAAAACAGTAGATCAGTGCAACAGCACTCGGGTATCTTCGTGACACCCGAGTGTCTTAAAGGCACCCGGGTAAAAAATGTGTATTTTGCCTGCAACCCATTTTTGCGTATTCCTTTTTGTGCTCAATCCTTGCTTCTCCTACAATCGTTATGAGTGTAAAAACGATCGGCACGCATTTTCGAAAAATATCTGGGTGTCTGGTGAAATAGAAGCAATGCACAATGTGTGAGCGTGTGCCCGAAGTACACACTCCCAAACACCGGCATGGTTTAGGGTGGGTGCGAGTGTTTTACTTTTCTTGAGGGTAATGAGTGGCACCGGCACACAAAGTTCAATGGGTGTGAGTAGAGTGTCAAAAAGTGACACCCTTGCCGTTCTCTGGTACATACAGACTTTAGTAAAACCTGCGACTACGTTATTCACAATCTTCTTATCCATAAATTGTCTCTCCTAGGGTTTCCGACCAAGCTTCTTTACTGGACAAATTCTTAGCTTTCTAATCGATCTGAGCGTGTCTGCTTTAACCCATCTCTCTCTAAACCTGTTATAGTCTCATCGGGGGTGCCTCAAGGTCTCATCTGGGTCCCTGCTTATTTAACCTGTTTATTAACGATCTTCCCCAAGTGTTATCTCATTCCCATTTCCTAATGTATGCTGATGATTTAAAGCTATGTTTTTCAAATAGTGACCCCTTTCTTTGCGACTAGAAATTTCTACTAAATCAACTCCACGGAGAGAAGTCGAGCAAAATGGAATTGAGAAGATCATGTGATGCGACGGTCCAATGCAATAACGGTGCACATCCATTTATGCGTGCGAGCGGCGGGTGCTGGCTTTACGTGTGATAGCGTAACAATTATGATTTGGATACAAGCAATATCGACACACCTATGCGCGTACAAAAAGGTGCTTAAGATATACAAGTTATAAGATTAATGATTATCGACAAATTAAACGAAGCGGCTAATTTTTCAACAAACGGCTAAGTTGAAGGTTTGGTCAAACGACTGTAACATAGCCGATTCATTTTGTTGAGTAGTGTACTAGTGTAGAGCCCCACCGGGTCAGAGTATTTGCCATAGTCCCTTCGATTAATTAGATGACATGTAATTGTTCAACTTTAAACAACAATAAAAAAAAGCCCATTTGTTTGATTGACAATGTGGGCAAAGCGCTGGAGCGATTCATTTGCAGGAAGTTTCAAAAAGCTATTGTAGAGGCAGGTGACTTGTCTCTGATGAAGAACTCCTTTAACTCGGCGAGGTGGGACATTATCCCCAGGGCCCTAACCCAGTTAGAAATCCCCGATTACTTGGTAGCCATCATCGAGGACTACTTCAGAGGCCGGATGCTTCTATACAACACCAACAGCAGCACGGGGAAGTACCAAGTGATAAGACCAAGTGAAGTACCACAAAGGTCTGTCTGGGACCAACCCTATGGAACGAGTCGAGGTAGCCATGTCTGTCCGTCCGTCCGTCTTCATTTGCGCCTATATCTCAGAGACTATTAAAGCTAGAGCAACCAAGTTTTGTATCCAGTCTCCTGTGTGATCACACTACTCCAAGTGTATTTCAAAATTTCGCCCCGCCCCCTTCCGCCCACACAAAGGACGAAAATCTGTGGCATGCACAATTTTAAGGATACGAGAAAATTAAAAACGCAGAATCATAGAGAATCTATCTGTAGTTTTGTCTATAGTGTATATCATAGTGTTGAATCTGGATCAGATCGGATTATTAATATAGCCACAATGAAGAAAACCATTTCGAGAGTCATCGTTCCCTCTCGCTCTCTCTCACACGCGACCCTGTCTGTTTTGCCTATTCGTCCAAATGAGCACCTATATCTCAGAGACTATAAGAGCAACCAAACTTTCTATCCAAGCTCCTGTGATGTCACTTCAACACAAGTGTATTTCAAAATTTTGACCCCACCCCCTTCCGCCCGAAAATATGTGGAAAATATGTGGAATCCACAATTTTTAAGATACGAGAAAACCAAAAAATAGACAAATATATCAGATTGCCCAATCTGGATCAGGTCGGATCATTATTATGGACAGAAGGAACAAATTAAATTTCAGTAGCTTCGCAACGCCTGCCAAGCGCTTAGTCATTCCCTCTCTCTCTCGTACACACTTACACGTCTCGTATGAGTAGTTCTGCATGTACATGTAGAAATTTAGAAGCTGATGTAAAAATATATGTAAGCAACAATGAAAACAGATAACTTTTAATATATAAAAATCTGGAATAGGGTTCAACATAATATTTTTAAATTTTTCATTTGGGCCAAAATTTAATTCGTCTCTTTTGCGAACATATAATAAATTACATAAATCATAAGATCACAAATATTCTGACTGAGTACCGGGTATGAAGTAGGCAAAGGCCGCGGCTCACAATGTTCCCCCTCGTTTTATTTTAAATTGGGTTGCGCTCGTAATTGATTTAAGGTTATGAGGAAGATTGCTCCATAGGCTAATAGAATTAAAGAAGAACTGCCTCTTCCAGCAAAGAGTTCGAATTTTTGCGCATAAATAATTGTTTGTTCATTGTGATATAGCAGGGTTAAAAATGCGGTATAGGTAAATCGATTTTGTGGTCATCACAATATTGTGAAAGTACACTAAGGTTCTAAAATCTATCCAAGAGGTCAAGTTAAGGTCAAGTATTTAATAAGTCAAGTGGGATGGATACATGGTCAAAACTTCTTAAATTAAACACATATCGAACAATTGATTTAAAAGCTACTATTAAGGTGCACATGTCACAAGCATCACAATGGTCGAATATTTCAACACAATAAAATAAAGTGGGAAGAGGTATAACTTTTCAAATTAAGATGTATTTATTTCTTATTTCTTCTGGCAAGAAAGTTTTGATAGTTGATAGTTGCTAATAGTTGGCGCAAAAGACCAGAAGTACCTCCTGATGCTTTTGATACTTGTTTGTTCCAAGACAGTGTGCTACTGAACTGCATGGTCTTCATTTGAAATTAGTGTATGTCTATGTAATATCTCCAGATTGTTTGTATCAATTATTTTTTTGAAATTACCATACATTTCGTTTTTTTAGGATTTATACTTAAGTCATTTACTTTTGTCCATTTCTCCATTATTGAAAGCATTTTGTTATACTTACTGACACAAACATTTATTTCGTCAACTGGACTCCTAACATAAATTTGGACGTCAGTGGCATAAAGATGTACTTCACATTCGGACAAGAAAAAAGGAAAACAAAAAAGGGCCCATCACTGATCCCTGAGGGACTCCTCGTGTAAGTTTCAAAAAAGTTGAGGCATTTTTACCTGACACTACTGCCTGTAGTTGATTTGTGAGATATGACTCAAAAAATATGACTAATATATAATATATATAAATATAAGCTTTGTATGTACATATGTGTGTAATTGCCTCCCGGCCGAATAAAATGTAAATTAAAATATTTTGAATTGTTTTTCGTACTATGATTCGAATGTTGTACTGTTTTAGAACTGCGGAACTATATTTAAACACAGATATATATTTATTTGCCGATTTAAACCGATCATTTGAGTAAAAACGACGAAGCTACTCGCAATCGATTTGTAATCAACTCCTTGTTTTGTAACTGCCCGACGTGTGCTGTCGAAGATATCACAGAACACATGCTCTTCAACTGCTCTAGGTTTTACGAAAAGCAGAGCGGCATTGGCGGTAACACGCTGAACGCCGATAACCTGATCAACAGGATGGTATTTAGCTAACAGTACTGTTCAATGGTGTGCGGTTTTTGCGTCAGAGGTTATGCGGAAGAGCTGGAACGGAGTCGCAACGGCATAGAAGGAGGGATCTAGCTGAACGCTCCACGGGTGCCGGCTGGGCAATGCCAGCTGGGCAATGGGCACTGCCTTATCCCCGACAAGCGCAATGCATTGTTACTTGCTCTGTCCATGGCAATATAGTGTCTAGCTAAGGGAGTGGCCCAGCGTCTACTTGACCTCCAGTCGGTGGAGCTGGGTCGCCATGGCTGGAGGTGCCTGGCATAAAACGGCAACCCAAACGTCGGTGGGAAGCGTGACTGATACCACCGGTGGGCACAGGGAGAAGCAATCCTCTCTGAGTGTCGCCAACGTGGCAAGAGCAAGTCACGTCAGTTGTAGCACTGCCTCAACCCCCGCTGTAGGATGAGCCGCGCAGCTGCCGTTGTCGAGGCAGACTCGGACCTGGAGAGCGTGCAAAACGGAAGAAGAAAGCCTATGTCGCTCTCCTGAATCAGGTTCCAGCTCCCTGCGTAGGGAAGAGCCGAAGCGTTCAAAAGAGGGGATGAAGGCTAAAACACAATGAAAAGCGGACCTGAAAATACTACGCAGGCTTCAAGGCAAGGCGGATATCTCCCTGGAAGATATGTAAAGGAGTATCCCCTTTACAACGCTCAATGTAGGGCAGGAGCAGTTCAGAGGGAGAAAAGAGAATTAGGTACATATCATTAGCCGGTTCCAATTTCCACTAACACCTAATGGAATTTTTTATTATTGGCGCATACCAGCAGATTCATTTTGCCAAGGTACTGGCAGTATTCCTTACAATTTTTGGGTAATCCTGTACCCGCCTTTAGAATAAAAATTGCAATCTAACAAATGAATTCCCAATTTTTATTCAAAAAATCAGAAATAACAGGAATTTGTAATTTATATTAAAAAAATTGATATAATTATTAAATATAATTTGTTCAATAAAAATAAAATTTTTTACTAATTTTGGTTTTTGCCTATCATGCCATCTCTCTCTTCGCAGAAAATTTAAGAATGTTTAATGTCATGGTACTATCGTAACGCCACCACTTGGTTCAAAGCTAATTCTATTTAAATTTTATTTTTGATTTTTTAAATAAAATTAACGGCATAACTCTTATTTGTAACTTTTAGAATTCTCAGGAGCATACGGAAGGACTTTCAGGAAGTGGAGGACGGTTTTAGGTCACCGTTGATTGCGACTCGTTGAGTGCAGTTGAGCAAACGTGGGGGAGGAATACACATACGTATGAGGAATACACCTATGACCCTCGTAACGGGAAAAGAGCAATCAGCAATCAACCTCTGTATAAAAAACCTTCTAAGTTGTAGACGGGTGCAATTAAGTGGGGCACCGCTTCCATGGTTAGGGGAGCACACAGAGGCACACCTCAAGGTGGAGTGTCTTCGCCTCTCCTGTGGAATCGAGAGAAAGGCCCCAAAAATAATAGCTTATGCAGACGACAAAAGCATACTTACTACGGATTCATCCACCCTCAGCTCCATAATGGAACGAAAACTTAGGGAGATATATAAGTGGGCGGACGAGATAGGACTCAGTATCAACGCGGACAAGACGGACCTCATTCTCTTCACCAAGAGGTACAAAGTACCAGCTTGGATCCCCCCGAAAATCCATCAAACAAGGCGATCTCCTGGCTATCCACGCTCTTCTGACTGCAGAAAAGGCAGCATGGCGCCGATTGAATCGAGAAACATGTCGCCACGGGCACAGTTCAATATGCAAGGACATGACCAGTTTTACTGAGTACATGACTCCCCAAAATTGCCTTGAGGTAAAAAAAAATACTTTAATGGGATCCGAAGACTGTTCAGAGAAAGAGGACAGAGGATCGAAGATGGAAGGAGGAGTAGGAGCGATAAAATTCATGAAGTCGTCCGCGGTTAGTTCCAGAAGTGTCCTGGTAAGCAGGGAGGCACTAGACTCACTAAGCACGACTAAGTCAGTGTGGATCTACTGGGTTCCCAGCCACCAGGGCATCGAAGGTAATGAAGCGGTGGACGTTCTGGCCAAGGATGGCGAACGATAGAACCGAAAATGTGCCTGTCACCCTTAAAACGTTACAAAATGACTTAGATAAGCAGGCCGGAATGCAAACTGAAAGCAGGTGATTACCACCACCTGCAGAACCTCGAGAACCTCAGTCACTATCTACTGCACCTACCACGGAAGGACTGCAGACTGCTAGTGGGAATATATATAGGGCATCACCAACCGAGACAGCTGTAGTAAATGTGATGAACCCGGGGCTATCAAAACCGTAGAACATCTTAAATTCAACTTCCCGGCTTTCTCATGAGAGCCTCTCATGATACTTGGTCGCACCGGTGCTGGTATTAAAATACTTCCAAGAGGACGCCAAGGTAACTACTTGCCTTTGCCAAAAACACCTCGATTCCCGACGACTTTCAAACCTCACTAGCACCCCCGCTAAGATTCATACTACCCATCCGGATAACTAAGGGCCATCCGGGTTAACCTGACCTAACCTTATACAAATTCTTTGGATGAACTGTGTAAATATGACCAAGAACTTCAGTAGAACGTATATCCTAGTGATCAGGAAACTGGCGTTTCAGCACGTTGAGCAGCATTCGACGCTGGGAAATATAGATTTGACCGTTATTCAGATGCACCGCCAAATGTACAACAGGATATCGTTCGTGAATAGGGAATACGCCAATTTGCATCAGTGAAGTTCACATGTCTACCAACTTGATAGCGCGTAATTTCATCGTCGGTATACAATTTTTGATGCCAAAAGTGGCGTTTCGTAAAATATTTACAAACGTGTTTAATGTACTTCACGAAATATCAATACTCAAAGTTATAATGTGCTTTGAATGTTTTTGAATGAAGTGGCGAATGCGGAACGATCCAACAGTTGTCGACCACGAAATCGTTTCCTTACAGGTTAGTTGTAATAGTTCTGCCGTTATCATCGGGTATTGCCAGTGATGGTCTTTCGTGAATAACGTCTATGGAAACTATTTTAATAACAAAATCATGTAGTTCTGGATCTGTTGTGGGAATCTCTGCTCATATGATATCATCTATTTGATCTGGTCGAATTCTTTCGACAAACCAAATACAAAGGTTTTGTCTTTCGATTGAGTACATCCAGCAGCTAGTATTTCCAAACACGTGTTGCTTAACAATGAAAACCAGTGCGGTGATGTCGTGCCGATCACATTATGTTTGTTCGGGAAATAGTATTTGAACAATTTCTATTCTTTTCGGATTACATGTAAGTGTAATGAAAAGGTTTGGCAGAGCATAATGGCGAACATAGATCATTGCTTCTTACGCATATTCATGCATTTGACGCGCGCTACCTGTCGCCAGTGAAATAGTAGATCAACCAACATTAGAAGCATATTCTCCGGTACTAATTGCGACCCATAAATATACTCTTCTAAACGTAATTTAGCTTGGTACAACCTAATAAAAGTTAGGCACTCGATTTCGATTTTGAGGCAAATGCAATCATTTTGAAACAATCGACTAAATCGCAACAAATAGCAACGCGTCATTATGACTGAACTTCTTCGTCGCAACATCTATATCACAAATTTATGTAACACTTTCAACAGACACTTTTAAACTATTTTTTAAATATACCCGGTACTCGAAGAGCATAGGGGTGGGTGCATGTCATAACGCCCAGTTTCATAACGCCCGTGGGCGTTATGACACCAAAAATAGTGTCATAGCGCCCACGGGTGTTATGACATTTCCAAAAGTGTCATAGCGCCCATTCTCAAAGTGTCGTAGCGCCCGTGGGCGTTACGACACTTTCAAAAGTGTCATAACGCCCCCAACTTTTTAAATCTTGCAAAATGCATCAAGAATCAATGAGCTTACCAATATGAAATAACACCTTACATTTTATTGTAAATCGATTTTTTTCGGCCTTATTTCATTCTTTTTTTTGGGGGGTGTTATTTCGCAGAGTCTGTATCATATTATTATTTAATTTTTATAAGCTTCGGGCGTTATAGTGTCATAAGGCCCACAAAAAAGTGAAAGAAAGCCCTGCGGGCGGTATGACACTTTTCGAAATGTCGTAGCGCCCATGGGCGCAACGACACTATTTTTTGTGTCATTATGCCCACGGGCGTTATGACACTGGGCGTTATGACATGTACCCTTTCAATCTGATAGATATAGTCATTCTCTATGTTTCTGCGTTTCTTACATCTTACAAAGATGTAAGAAACTTATGGGCATTTCTCTGATGTCGCACGGGACGTTCGTACGCATTTCAAGTTGTAAAAACGTAAAAAACAAACAGATTTTTAAATTTGTTTTACTGTTATGATTCGCCACTTGACTAGTCCTATAGCTGGTGCTAAGGGCGATTTTGGGCTACTGTTCGTTTTCGAGATATTTGCAAAAAAGCATGGTATTCGCACGGGACAAATATAGAAGTGGTTTTGGCGGCGACCAATTCAAACTCAGATTTCAGCGAAAGTTGAGGCGATATATTTATGAAAATTTCTGATTAATGTTCTGCATTGATGACTCTTTAAAATGGTTATAATTTAAAGCATGTAGTTTTTTGTATTTTTTTTTTTAATTAAATTTAAGCCTCTGTCGCACGGTACAAAAATTGTTTGGCTTTATAAATGTTACAAAAATTCCGTTAACCTAAATTGAGAAAATTTTCGGAGATTTTTTTTAGATAGTTCAATATGTAAGGGAGACTTTGAGGAAAAACTTTTATCAAGAATCATCTTTCTTATAGGCGAAAAAAATAATGGAAAACAGGACCAAAAAAGTACCAAAAAATTGAAGTTTTGCTAATTTGAATAGGTTTTCAGATCAAAGTTAATGAAATTATATGTCAATGAATTAATTGGCGGATTTTCAATTTCTTTTAAAAATAAAATCCCGAAAAAACTATATTCAAATACGTTTTTATTGAATTTAATTTTTTGGCCTCGGTAGACCTCGTCAGAGAAATGCTAAAACATAGATTCGGTACAAAGGTAATGCCCAAGTCGTTAACTTTAAACAGGCGTTGTAGGACAATGTTATTGATTGAGCAATTGAAAAGGTATAGCTTATTGCGATGCAAAGTCATAATATTGCATTTTGAAATTTTAAGATGATGAATATTAATTAAACACCAGTTGTTAAGAGCGTCAAGATCCGATTGCAGGTATAGCGGTGTTCACTATAGAAAAAACATAGCTTTACATTATCAGCATACATTAGGATACAGGAATAATTTAACCCTTGGGGAATATCGTTGATAAGCAGGTTAAATAACAAGGGACCCAGATGGCTACCTTGAGGCACCCCCGATGAGACTGTAACAGCTTTAGAGAGAGAGAAAAGTTAAAGCAGACACGCTCAGAACGATTACAAAGGTAAGAATTAGTTCAGTAAAACTTAGTCGGAAACCCTAGGAAAGATACTTTATGGATAAGAAGATTGTGGATAACGGAGTCGAAGGCTTTACTAAAGCTACATTAGTTTGACACTGATTAGCAAATCCAGCAGTTACAAATGTGAAAAGTTCCAGGAGAGATTCAGAGAATAGAGAACTACAAAAATGGAGCTGAGAAGTAATGCTTTTTTCGAAGAGTTTAGGAATGACAGATAGATTGGAAATAAGGCAATAATTAGAGACATCAGCTTTAGATCCCTTTTTATGAAAGGAACTATATAGGATTCTTTCCAAACGGTGGAAATCACCAAAAAGCACCAAAAAGAGATTCGACACAGTTTAAGAACGACACTCTGAACCGAGTCTGGCTCATGCGGTCTCAAAATAAGAGTTCTTCACTGAGACTTTGAGTAAAAAGTCTGAGAGCAACCGATTGCATTGTTCGTACAAAAATCGCGCTCAGCCGACGAGCGGTCTCCGGTTCCGGTCTCTGCTCTGCTCATTCCAGGACCGTTTGCCCTCGAACGACGACCTTTTTGATCGTTTAGTTTTTTTAGTTTGAAATATAAAAAATTCATATTTAAAATTTCAAGAAAATTTAGAGGGAAAATCGAATGTCACAATGTTACACAACGTACCTCTGTGCATCGAAAAGGAGGCAAATTATTGAAAAGACCGTTTGGGTTGACTTTTTCAGTCAATCGGTCTTTTAGTGAGTCTCTCTGTGCGAGCATCACTAGTATCTCTCATTGTGCGATTTTCGGTAAACAGCTCAACGTAAAGCGCTCAACAGAAAACCGAAACGAAAAGAAACGAAGTCTGCTGCTCAGAGAGAGAACGAGGGTGCATCCGGTTGTTTTCGCGAGCAGAACAAACGGTCAACAGTTATTTGCGAGCTATGCTTTTAGTCAATCTAACGACATCGGATTACAACCTGGATTGACAGGTGTCTTTATACTGGACACAGAGCTTAATATCATCCGCATACATGAGTACTCCAGAGTATGTTAATACAGAAGGCAGGTCATTTATGAAGAGTTATGAAGAGTAGATTACCTTGGTCAGACTTGCTACCTTTCTTATGGAGAGGAATTATAAGGACTCCTTCCATAGCGGGGGAAAGCATGAAGAAATAATGGACACGGTGAAGTGTAAGCCGGGAACTCAATCAGGACCTGGTAAAAACACCGACTTAACTATTGGGAGATCATGAAGCAGCGAGCTTTCATTTATCCTGCATCGAGATAGGTAGTTCTTATAGCATTGAGTGTTAAGAACTGAAAAGGTTGACGGAGCCATTAAGTTTTTATACTGGATAGCTCCTAGGTAAAACAAGGGGGTTTCCTCGATCTAATAGGATAGGAAAGCGGGACGGCAGAATACAAAAATTATTCAAGTGCATCGAAGAAAATGTTTGTGCCTATCTTAACATCAGTGCACAAATACAAAGCGGACCAATCAAAATCCCTAATGAGGTTATTATGCTTCGTAGATGGTAGATATCTTCAGGTATAGTGAGCAGAGGGACTCGAGTTAACTACGCTATGCTCGGATTCGTTACAAAGCACAGATCAAGACATCAGCCCAAGGAATTTTTGACATGGTTAACTTGAGACAGAGGCAGGCCAATGAAGCCGTCAACAAAGTCATGTCGTGACAAGCGCACTAGGCTATAAGACTTGTTTACCGAAGACCAGTGACAAGTTTAAGTCGCCAAGATATTTATCTTAAAGCAAGGAAGAAACAGCGGCTACGGCGGACAAGTGCTGCTCGTGAATTGCGATATCGAAGAAGGTGGAATATACGAGCAAGTTATGAAAACTGAGAAAGCGGTAAGAATCAATTTTACACACAGGAATTCCAGTTCCTGCTGAATTTGGACTGTGAAAAGTTCCTACGTGAAGTTTGAGTCCACAGCAATTAGAACCCCTCCTGCACGTCGAGACGATCAATCCTTTCTAAAAGATGTGTACCGACCTGCCAAAACTTCAGAACTAAGAATTTCCGGCTTTAACCAGGTATCGGTAAACACAATAACGAGAGATGCAAATGTGACACTATCCCGGAAAAGAATCTTACTTCGTAAGCCTCTAACTATGAATAGTTGTAAGAGTTATTGGGGATCTATTCTTCTTCTTAACCTTAAACTTGGCCAAACAAATGGTGTTAAAATGAGTTGGGGAGACACTTATTTTAAATGAAGCTATCTACCTGGCATAAGAGAAGTTTAACTTATTTGAATATAAGTAGTCACATTCTTAGTTGTGGAGTCAGGGGCTAGCCGTGAGACAAAAACTCGTCTCTTTGGTGGGATCCCCACCAATCTTGGCACCACAGGCCCATCACCTGTGATGGTAATACCCGGTGGTCCGGGACGTATATTCGCAGGTGGGGTCGGAATTGACGGGTCAGCTAAAAAATGTTTGGACGGTTGTGGCTGCATCGGCGGGCCGCGGGGCAGTTGGCACTTGCAGATCACGCGGAGTGACCCTTTTGCGCCTGGGAGACTCATTCAGTAGTTATAAGCCACTAAATTGAGACTCCATGGCTAGGAGCCCATCGTATTGCTCTTTGAAGCCCACGGTCAGCTCCCTAAAGCCCTTCCGGCTCTGCCTCATAAATGCTGCCATTTCCTTCTCAACCAGACGACATGCCTCACAGCTATAATGCAGGCCATTCCTTTTGGATATGGCATCACCCATGAGACCCGAAAACCCAGCGCATTTTGCGTGCACTACGCTTTCGCAGAGCCAGAAGGGGATACTCGGCTGATCATGAATGATATTTTTCTTGCAGATTTTTTTGGCACAGACAAGAGTATTCCATTATAAGTAAAAAATAAAATATATGTAATCAAACAAGAAAATTTCAAAACAAATAGATATCAGACCAGTGCGCCAGATAAACGGTAAAAGAGGAATCAATAAGAACTGAAAAGAGAGCGGTTACAGCAGCTGCAATTGAAAGAGAGAGCGCTACTGCACAGAAAGTATCGAGAGCGAGAGAGGAAGAACAGTTATTAAAGTTTGGGTAATAGGGAAAGAGTAATAAGACACCAAATCTAAGCACAAACAAAAATACACTGTTAACCGATGCAAACAGAATTATTTAATTATGTTTTAACACAGTAAACAGGCATTCACCCGCGATTAAGAACACATTATATGGTAGATGGTTAATTTAGGAAGTTATTAGGAGTTATTTTCAAAAAACACCAGCTGTTTAGGCAAAATAAAATTAAAATAAGAGGAGAGCAAAATAAAAGCACGTCTGGTCACTACAAAAGAGATCGAACGATGTACGATTATGCTTTCATTTTTGTTTCCTTATGCTCTGACTAATATATATTGTATAGATTAAAAGAAGAATAAAGAAATGTAATGTGAATGTATAATCTCAATTTCAATTTTAAGCAGTCTAGCAACAAAAACAGAAAAGCAACCTTATATGCGAGGTCTGAGTCAAGCAGCTACATATTTTGGCTACATATTTTGAAGTTACGGAACGAGGCTTAGAAATCCCTAGAACTGACATATGTACAGCTGCGAAAAAAATAATAGCACCACCACCACAAGCAATTTTTAAATATTTGCCAAACTCACATTTTTAACTTTAAGGAAACTTTAAGCACATTTTGGCTGGCGAAAATCCTCTAGCTGAACCCTCCACGAGGGTGCCGGCTGGGCAATGGGCACTGCATTATCCCGGACAAGGGTAATGCATTGTCGCTTGCTCCGTCCGAGGCAATGCAGTGTCTAGCTAAGGCAATGGCCCAGCGTCTTCTCGACCTCGAGTCGGGGGAGCGGGGTCAGGGCCATGGCTAGAGGTGCCTGGCGGGTAGGCCTAAAACGCTAGGGGGTGGTTCCCCCGAAAAACATCAGCCGTATGGACCTTCGGGCCAAATATGGAGCGGAAGGAAGACAAAGCAAGGGTTGGGATGTCAACCCAAACGTCGGTGGGAAGCGTGGCTGCTACCACCGGCGGGCACGGGGAGGAGCAATCCTCTCTGCGTGTCGCCAGTGGCCACACCTCGGACGTGACGGGAGCAGGTCACGTCAGTTGCAATACTACTGCCACAACCCCCCGCTGTAGGATGAGCCGCGCAGGTGCCGTTGTCGAGGCAGACTCGGACCTGGAGAGCGTGCTGTCCATCAGCAAAACGGAAGAGGACAGCCTTCTTCGCTCGCCTGAACCAGGTACCAGCTCCCTGCGCAGGGAAGGGCCGAAGCGTTCAAGGGAGGGGATGAAGGCCAAAGCCCAATACAAGGCGGCCCTCAAAATAGTAGGCAGGCTCCAAGGCAAGGCGGATATTTCCCAGGAGGAGAAATCCAAGCTAGCTTGGGCCGAGCTGAAGGTTGAGGAGGGCCGGAAGTACTACGCGCAGGTGCCACAGATGAAGGCATCGACGAGCCAGCACGCCAACAAGGTGGAAGAGTTGCTGGCTACCAAAAGGCAGCGCTCGACCGACAGTGCCGTCATTCCGGCGAGCAAGCGGCAGCGTGGACCTAAGAGAGCGGAACCTCCACCTAAAACGGCAAAGCAGGGGTCCGGCGAGAAGATCAGCGATGTGTCCAAGAGACACCTGATTGTAGCTCTCATCGACAGACGTGATGAGAATGGGAAGATAACAGCGGCGCAGTGGAAAATGGTCCACGCGCGGCTGGTAGAATCCCTGTTTACAAGGATGGATGAGAACCCAACAGCTCCCATGCCCACCTTCGATGGTGCTGGGTGGCTGAATGGGGTCAAAATCCTGAAATGTAAGGACGACCCGACGCTGAAGTGGCTGACGCAAACGGTCTGCCAACTGGAAGCGATGTGGGAGGGGGCCAAGCTGGAGGTGGTGGACAGGGAGCTAATCCCGTCCATACCAAAGGCGAAGGTGCTCTTCCCCATCGCAATCCAAGGGGACCGCGCGCTGAAGCTCCTTCAGCGACAAAACCCCGAGATACCGACCGCTGACTGGAAGGTATTGCATGCTGGTAGCCCATTACCCAACGAGGGGGCCAGCATGTGATCCTCCAGATCAACAAAGCAGCGGAGGATCAACTTTACCCCAAGTACGGGAAAATGGCGTGGGGTATGGGGAGCGTGTACCTGCGCCTCAAAAAGCGTCAGCCCGGCGACAAGGACGCACACACCCTGCAGGCAGGCGAAGTGGAGAAGGACCTCGGTCTGGATACCATTGTAGAGGCCGCCCAGGGCATGGCGTTGGACGACACGCTCGAAGAAGAGGACGGTGACCTGACCGTTGTAGTCAACCCGTCGTATGCAGGGGAGCCAGCTGCTCATGAAACTGAGTGTGCTGCAGCTCAACTTGCATAAGAGCAAGACAGCATCAGCGGAGCTCCACACTGCCATGGAGCAAGGGCCCGCTGACATAGCTTTGGTCCAGGAGCCCTGGATTGCATCAGGCAATTCGGTGGCCGGGCTAAAGCTCTCAAATTACAACACACTCTACTCAACACCGGTAAGCAGGAATAGAACTGCCGTACTAGTACGGAAAGGAATCCACGCTTACCTTATATCTCATTACAGTACAGACGACCTGACAGTAGTCATGCTGGAAAGTGAGGAGAAGCGCCTTCTGGTAGCCTCCTGCTACATGGCGCACGACAGGTCCGCACCGCCAGAAGAACTAAGGAGTCTGGTGGAAGAAGCCGACTCCAAAGATTACCAACTGATCGTTGGCACAGATGCTAATGCCCACCATAGTGTGTGGGGGAGCCCTGATATCAACGACCGAGGTGAGTCACTCCTAGACTTTATACTAACAAATAACATAGATGTAGCAAACGTGGGGGAGGAATACACCTACGTGGGTCCCACCTCGTCAAACGTGCTAGATCTAACTCTCGCAACGGGAAAGAGTACCAACATATCTGGATGGAAGGTCCTCGAAAGACCTTCCTTCTCAGACCACAGGTACATTCAATTCAAGTGCGACTTTGAATACACTCCGAAAGTGGCAGTCTATAGAAACCCCCGGAACACAAACTGGGAGAAGTTTAGAAAGACAGTCACCTCGAAACTCGCGAGCCCAGGCTCAGTGAAATCCGCGGAGGATATAGAGAAGTCCTTAGAGACCCTATCTACGGAACTGCTAGAGGCATACCATACAGCATGCCCACCATCTAGAACAAGGAAGAAGTCCAAACCACTCTGGTGGAATCGAGACCTCTCTCTGAAAAGAAACAACCTCATGGAATTTTTCAAGCTCGCTAAACTAGCGAACGACGATAACATCAATGAGGAATACAAGACCCTATTAAGGGAATACAAGAAGGAGATACGTAAGGCACGGCGTAGCTCATGGAGAAACTTCTGCTCCAGCATTGAGAAAGTGTCTGAAACGGCTAGGCTGAGGAAGCTGCTGTCAAAGCAACCCACAGTACAAAGCCAACTCAAACTAGACAACGGAAAGTGGTCGGAGGGCAGCAAAGAAGCCCTAACGGCACTAATGGAGGCCCACTTCCCAGGATGCACCGAGGTCACCGATGCCGAATCGCATCAGGACCTAGCAACTGAGGAACAAACACCCCCAACAGATCTGATAACCCCAAAGAAAATCCAATGGGCTATAGATTCCTTCACGGGCATAAAGGCACCTGGACTGGACGGAATATTCCCAGCCATGCTGCAAGTGACCAAAGAGGTGATCACCCCATGGCTTCTCGCGATATACGCAGCATGCCTAAGAACAGGCTATATCCCGATCCAATGGAGAACCTCTAGAGTTGTCTTCCTCCCAAAAGCAGGAAAGTGCAGCCATGTGAGTTCCAAGGATTACAGACCGATAAGCCTAACCTCTTTCTTACTGAAAACATTAGAAAAGCTGCTGGATCTACATATTAGAACCAAAGTAAGCGGACTAATGTCAACCAACCAACACGCCTACACCAAGGGAAAATCGGTGGAAACAGCACTGCACTCGCTAGTAGCTACCGTCGAGAAAGCCCTCAACACTAAGAAATATGCACTTGGAGTATTCGTAGACATATCCGGAGCATTCAATAACGTCGCTACAGAAGCAATAATGGACAGCCTAGAAGCTACCAGCACCCACCCGTCAATCAACCTCTGGATAAAGAACCTTCTAGGTTGTAGACGGGTGCAATCAGAGTGGGGCACCGCCTCCATGGTCAGAGGTGCACACAGGGGCACACCCCAGGGTGGAGTCCTGTCACCCCTGCTATGGAACCTGGTGGTCGACAACCTCATCAAGAGATTCGAAAGGAAAGCCCCAAAAATAACAGCTTATGCAGACGACATAAGCGTACTTATTACGGGTGTATGTCCATCGACTCTCAGCTCCATAATGGAACGAACACTCAGGGAGATATGTGAGTGGGCAGAAGAAGTAGGACTCAGTATCAACGCGGACAAAACGGACCTCATCCTCTTCACCAAGAGATACAAGGTACCAACATGGGTCCCCCCGAAAGTCAATCAAACAAGGCTAACCCCTAAAGCACAGGTCAAATACCTCGGCACAGTACTGGACAGTAAGCTGGCATGGAGACCCAATGTAATAGAGCGGGTGAAAAAGGCCACCAATGCACTATATGCATCCAAGAAGATGCTTAGTAGCACATGGGGCCTGTCGCCCGCTCTGATGCATTGGATCTACATCTCGGTAGTGCGACCTACTCTGCTGTATGGAGTCCTAGTGTGGTGGAAAGCCACTGAAAAGAAGACGTACCACAAGCTAATGGAACGAACCCAGCGGCAGGCTTTGCTCTGCATAACGGGAGCGCTGAGGTCAACGCCAACCAGAGCACTCGAAACAATACTAGGAATCGACCCCCTCGACATCTACGCTAGGCTGACTGCAAGCAAGGCGGCTCAGCGCTTGATTGCGTCGGGGAACATGTCTCCTCAAAGATTCGGGCATAGTTCAATTGGAATGGACATGATCAGTTCAACCGACTACATGATCCCCCAAACGTGCCTTGAAGTAACAACAAACCTCCTCATGGGACCCGAAGACTGGAAAGCGGGACGGGACCAGACTCAACACCTCAACATATACACTGACGGCTCCAAGATGAAGGAAGGAGTAGGAGCAGGCCTATACTGTACAAACCCTGAAATAAGGGCGTCGTATAAGCTACCCGACCGATGCAGCATATTCCAGGCGGAAGTCTTCGCCATCAAGAAGGCAGCAGAGGTCGCTCAGCTCACAGAGCGACCACACAATACGGTTAACATATTCGTTGACAGCCAAGCAGCGATAAAATCCATGCAGTCGTCCGCGGTCAGTTCTAGAAGTGTCCTGGCAAGCAGGGAGGCACTAGAATCACTAAGCACGACTAAGTCAGTGCAGATCTATTGGGTTCCCAGTCACCAGGGCATCGAAGGAAACGAAGAGGCGGACGTTCTGGCAAAGGAAGGCGTCGGGCTGGCAATCGATATGACAGAAAGCGTGCCGGTCTCCCTAAGGACGCTACAAAGCGACCTGGAGAAACAGGCCAAAATGAAAACAGATAGCAGGTGGAAGAACACCACCACCTGCAGAATCTCGAAAATCATGTGCAAGAAACGCAATGATAATCTCAGCCACTATCTGCTGCATCTTCCACGGAAGGATTGCAGACTGCTAGTGGGCATACTAACAGGCCACTGCCTGGCTGCGTCGCATGCAACCAGGCTGAACATCACTAACAGTGACATCTGCAGGAAATGCAATGAGCCCGGGGCTGTCGAAACCCTGGAGCATCTCATCTGCCGGTGTCCGGCTCTCTTAAGGGCAAGGAGAATGTACCTGGGCGCACCGATGTTGGCATCACTGGAGGATGCCTCCAAGAGGTCGCCAGGGAAACTGCTTGCCTTTGCGAAAAACACCTCGATTCTGGGGGACTTCGGAACCTCAGAAGCACGCTCGTAAGGTCCACAAAAAGAACCGGATTACTAAGGGCCTTTTTGGCCTATGAGAGGCCCCGTAGAGGGCCGTCCGGGATAACCTAACCTAACCTAAGCACATTTTTAGAAATGGAAGACTATTATAAATATATGAATATAAAACAAATCTTCTTCCTTTTTAACGTTTTTAAGTTATTTAAGAAAATTCCTTGAAAGTGATCAAATTAGGATATTAAATATTAGATCAAAATAACTGTCATATAGCTGACATAACGAAATAAATTTGCTTTCATATTTTTTGAGGGTAGTATAGGCTTGGTCGTGCTGTATTGCTCACTTTGGCCAACCTATAAAAGCTTCGTTTTTCGAATAGCAACTTGATTTGAGTCTACTTTTTATAATTTTTTGGCTTAAATACAATAGTTAGAGTATAAAACTAGTTCTAGTTTAGAGTCTAGCCTAGTTTTCAATCCCTAAAAGCAACCTGCCCTTAGTTTTTAGTCAAATTTTTAGGTCTCCTCTACTGGACTCAGCAATGATTTCTTATATGCTCAAAAAAAAAAAAATACCACTCTGTCCAAAAATTTCTTCTATCAAAATATTGAATAAGTAAATAAAGCTCACTGATGGCGACATTTTTAAATTTATTTGTTTGGTTTTTAATTTTTAAAAAATATAAAATATATTTATCCCTGCACTGCTATTTCAGTGAACAGCAGATTTCATGGGTAATTGTCTATAGTAATAAAAAACAAAAAGATGGAATGCAAATGTAACGAAATTTCTTCAGGATTATAATGCTTATTTTCCAGGCTTTCTAAAAAAGTATATTTATATTTGAAAGACTAGAAATATCTCTAAAACGAGTTTGAAGGAGGTGACGTGCAGCACTGTTATTTCCATGAACGCAGCTGTATGCACATATGTACATACCTCAGTAAAATTGATATTTGTGTATAACTTGTTTTGCTTATTACAGATGTTCTAATAACGGTATTAATATTTTGAGTATACATGTTTTATCTCTTATGTTTTGTGATTGCTTCGCTTGCCTATATTTCTTATCAGCGTTTCATCTATAGTCCCGTTAGCATTTTAAAAGAGATAAGGTCATGCATTTAGTAGAAAATTGATATTTGTGTAAAGTTCGTCATTTGAATTTTGTGAGTGGCACATAAGTGATCTCGCTGCAAATAGTTATTTTAGTTATCAAAATATTATTTTTGAATTTGAAAAAAATAATTATTTTAGTTATCAAAATATTATTTTTGAATTTGAAAAAAATGCCTCTCGCAGCAGAATTAAATGAAAAAGAAAAAACACAAATTGAAACAATGGCTGAATGCGGTGTTAAAATAGCTGCAATTGCCAAGAAATTAAAACGACATCGGAATACTATAAGAAATTATTTTAAAAATCCGAAGAAATATGCCCAAAACAACAGAAAAGGAGCAGTACCAAAAGTAGATGCTAGTGCGCGCATCGGCATATAAAAACATCGGCAACGGCAAAAAAGATGAGTTGTGGCCAAATAAAAGCAGATTTAAAGTTGCCAATAACTAGGCAAAGAGTGCAACAGATTTGCAAAAATGAGTTATACCTCAAATATGACTCGAAAGTGCGGGCACCAAAACTGTTGCCCCAGCATAAAAAGGCCCGACTTGCTTTTTATGAAAAATATAAGTTTTGGGGCAGCGAGTTCGAAAAAGTGGTTTTAGTGATGAAAAAAAGTTTAATTTAGACGGACCGGATGGAAACCAAAAATACTGGCGTGACCCACGACATCCCAGGAAGACTTGCCATAAGCGCAATCATGGCGGTGGATCGCTTATGGTATGGGCCGCTTTTAGCTCTGCTGGCAAGTCTCCCATTTGCTTTATCCTAGGACGCATAAATGCGCAAATGTATACGGATCTTCTTGAAGAACAACTTATATCATTTGTAGAGGAGTATCATGACGAGGACTTCATTTTTCAACAGGATAACGCTCCTATACATGTTGCCAAGCATACGATGCCATTTTTCAATTTGAAAAATATTCCGCTATTGCAGTGGCCAGCGATAAGTCCGGACTTAAATCCTATTGAAGACCTTTGGGGTATTCTTTCAGCAAAGGTGTATGAAGGTGGACGGCAATTTGAGTCCTTAAAGGACCTTAAAACGGCCATTGTACAGAAATGGGCATCTATCGGCATAGAAACTCTTCAAAACTTGGTAAATTCAATGCCCCGACGATTGGAATTGGTTGCAGAGCAAAAAGGAGGTTCCATTTCATATTAATAAAAAAATATAATTTGAATTAATTATTTCATTTCTTAAATTTTTGTTTTTTAAAATTTTTGCACAAATATCAACTTTACATGGATCTCATTAAAATTTTTGTTACATTTATAAAATTTAAAATAAGTTAAAAATATTTTCTGTATTTAATTTTAAGATCAATAAGCTATAAAAAAAAATGTATAAAAAAAATCGAGGAAGTAAAATTTGCAGAAAAAATGAAAAAAACATGATGCACAAATATCAATTTTACTGAGGTAAATATGTACATAAATATGTACATACATATGTACATATTAGACGTCTGCATGAATGGCAAAAAAACACATTCAAATGTACAAAGTCAAAATTGAATTGAGTGAATAATTGTACAAAACGAAATGAGAATGAGTGAGTGACTGAAGTCGTGTTTCCCTCGGCTGCACAAAAATATACCCGAAAAGAAACGAAGTGAGTGAGTGAGCAGCAGAAGTAATTAAATGTTGTATATTGAATACATTCGAATATTGGCAGCTGTTTTCTGCTGTGTGTGTTATCTGCTAAAAGAAAGAGGAAAAAATAAAGAAATATGTGTGCAATGTATTTTTTGTTGTGAATTATTTAATTTATAGACGGTCACAACTACACATTTTGTTAGTAAAACTAAAACACAAGCTTTAAACAAAACAAAACACAAAAACAACACGCTGGAATTTGCCGGCAAATACATACATACATACAAAGTGGCTACTCAAAGTATTCTGCGAACTACTTGAGTACTTCGAATGTTTTCGAAGTTTTCATTTCCTTTTGCTCTTCTTTCGTTATACTCTGTCTTTCGACATGCGACACAAGATATTCTTTTTGCGAAACAGTAGTATACACATTCGTCTCATTCTGTCTTTTTCACTCACTCATATTCTACTCAATTCGAATGTACTCAATGTGGCTTTGTTATGAATGAATTCATGCAGACGTCTAGTACATATGTACATATACAGTGTACCACTAATGTCTTCGCACAGCAACAATTTCTTAAATCGTTGGCCGATAAAATGAAATACGACAAAGATACGAAAAAAAATGTAAATGCAGTATGTTGAAACCATTTATTATTTATTTATTATCTATTTGTATTTTTCTATTCAATAGTATCCTTTTTGATTAAATAATTCAAGTTTTAACACAATATATAAAAAAATGGACTCGAAAAATCTTCATAAAGCAAGGAAAAATACAAGAAAAAAATTTGTATTTATAATAACTTAAATTAAAGAATAGTTAACATTTTGTGGGATATCTTTTGTTTTTTGTATCAGCTTTTGGGCGGTTTGACATGGAATCAACCAATTTTGAGGTATAAGGCTGCTCTGTTTTAAAAGCCTGTATGAGCAATAGTTTCGGTGTTATATGGTGGCTCCTTAATTTTTTTTGCGCATATCCAACATGTGCTCAATGAGATTGAGATTCGGACTTTGCGGCGGCGTTTTTAACAAATTTGGTACCTCTTACAACAAGTACATACCTTAGTAAAATGACTAAATGAGAAAATTTGTTCTTAATTTTTTCTTAAAAAGTAATAGCTGCTTGTTTGTTTTGAATACGCACTTGTTACCTCGTATTATTGTGTTCAATTACTACCAATTCTCGTCTGTGAAAACAATTTGGGGTACCGTTTGCTTAGATAAGAAATCAAAGCTGCCCTCTACGTAAAAAACTGATATTTATGCATTCATGCCTATTTATGTTTTGAGAGTCACAGTGTTAGCATCGTTTCAGTAAAAGTGATAAGCGGATTGATTTAGTATGTAAGCACTCATCAATGCACCAAACCCACAGAAATATAAAAAATAAATTGCATTTTTAATTGAAAATGCCTGAAAGCAGAACTCGGATTAATAACACTACTCGACAAAATTCAACTTTTTATTTTCCGCTGTCGCCAAAAATGACATTTTCTGATAGATTTGGAGTTCTACGCGGCTCTACCTTATACCCGGTACTCAGTCAGTATACACATACATATGTACATACATACATACATGAGCTTGCGATTTCTTCAATTTATTATATGTTCGCAAAAGGGACAAATTAAATTTTGGGCAAAAAATAATATTTCAAAAAATGAAGTCAAATAATTTTTGGAATTTTTATACATGTTTCCATTTTTGTTTACATATGCTTTTTACATCTGCTTCTAAATTTCTACATGACATGTATTACTACATATTCGAGACGTACACGTGTGTACGAAAGAGAGAGGGAATGAGAAAGCGCTTGGCAGGCGTTGCGTAGCCACTGAAATTAAATTTGTTCCTTCTGTCCATAATATTGATTCGACCTGATCCATATTCGGCAATCTGGTAGATATGGTATTTTCCATGATTCAGCGTTTTTGGTTTTCTCGAACCTTAAAAATTGTGGATTCCACAGATTTTCGTTCTTTGTGGGGGCGGAAGGGGGCGTGGCAAAATTTTGAAATAAACTCGTGCTGATTTGATATCACAGGAGCTTGGATAGAAAGTTTGGTTGCTCTAGCTTTCATAGTCTCTGAGAACTAGGCGTCAAAAAATACGAATGGGCAAAGCGTGTGAGAGAGAGCGAGAGGGAACGATGACTTTCAAAATGGTTTTCTTCATTGTAGCTATAATAATTATCCGATCTGATCCAGATTCAACACTATGATAGAAATGGTCATTTTCTATGATTCTGCGTTTTTAGTTTTCTTGTATCTTCAAAATTGTGTAAGCCACAGACTTTCGTCCTTTGTGCGGGCGGAAAGGGGCGGGGCGAAATTTTGAAATACATTTGGAATAGTGTGATCACACAGGAGACTGGATACAGAACTTGGTTGCTCTAGCTTTAATAGTCTCTGAGATATAGGCGCAAATGAAGACGGACGGACGGACGGACAGACAGACATGTCTATATCGACTCGGCTATTGATGCTGATCAAGAATATATATACTTTATGGGGTCGGAAACGCTTCCTTCTGGGCGTTACACACAACCGGTATCCCCACAAATCTTATATACCCTTAAACTCTTCGAGTACCGGGTATAAAAACTGACAAATGCAGCTATAAATCCGACTCAGACACTGTGTAGCTGCCACTTATCGTCTGGAAGATATTAAGCTTCCAAATTGAAATTTCATAATTTTTTTCGGTATTTTTCACCCGAAATTTTGTCTTTGAAAGCTCAGGAAAAGTCGAAAAAAAAATATTTGAATGACTTGATTTTGGTTTTAGATAATTAATTAAACCATTAATTAGGCGTCGTTTAAGTTATCGTTTATAAGAATCGATGGATAAACGGCTAAGTTATAACCGTTTGACTAAAGCTTCATATGCCGTTTGGCACTATCCCAAATGCCATTTGACCGTTAAAAACTGTTACAAACACAGATTTTTGGTATTTTTGTAGGAAAAAAAAACGGTTATACACACCTGATCAAAATAATAGGTTCACCCATCTACGTAAAGTTTAACTTAACAGAACATTTTTGTATTCAATATTTTAAACTTAAAATTTGTTCTCAGTTATTAATATAATGTAGGATCATGTTAATTTGAGAAATAGATCCATTTCTTACTCAGAGTCATTGTCAGGCTGATCAAAATAATAGGTAATAGTCAAAGACAATATAAACACTAAGATGTGCCGCGCTCATACAATTATGTGGTGTAGGGAGGGTTGTTTTTTGAAAGAGTGCTATCTCGCTCGCACGAACTCCAGTGCGCTCGCAAATCTAAAAATAGAATGAGCTTGCTTGTATAAGTACACACGGAACGTAAGTACGTATGTGTGTGTGTACGTGTGCAGAGCTGCCGAAATTGCCAGCCAAATATTTTTGAGAAGATTTCTTGAGACACAAATTTATTTGCTGAGTGTCGCTTATTGACGCGACGCACTAATACCCTATAGAAAATTAATATAATTTGATGTTATATCTGATATACATTTTGCGTTTGTATATATTTACATTCGTTCATTATATTCGTTTATAGTACATTAAACAAAATTAGCATATAAAGGATATACAAAATATACAATTTTTTATATTTTGGGCATGCGTCATCGGAAAATCATAATCTCCATTCAATTCTAAAGTAATGGGTATTTTCTTCGACAGCGCACTATGGGGAAAATGACCACTTTATCTGGCATTTGCATGATTTTTAAAAGTTTTCGAATTAGAACAAATTTGCTGGTAACGCATTTAGAAAATATCAGACTGTTATGCCCCAAACTCAAAATGTTAAATTTAACAGTCCCATGTAAGAATAACAGCTTTAAGTCAGCGAAATTTTGTACTTTACTTGTTAAAGTGTGATATAACAGGAGCTTGGATACAAAATTTGGTTCATCTAACTTTTATGGTCTCTGAGATCTAGGCGCTCATAAAGACGGTACTCTCGAGTAGCGGGTATAGAAAAGAGCTACCACGCCCATTTTTTCAAAATATCTTCCTCTTACTATTATTAACTCATATCAAAAAACCGAACATAAAAATATTGCTTCGTTTGGAAGTTATTAATTAATGCCACAAAAAGTGGTCAAATTCCCCATAGTGCAGCGGCGTCGTCAACAACCAATACAAACAAGCAGCCATACACACATACAGTTAAAGCTCAGCCTCACGTACAGAACGTGTGAACGTCTATCTGTCTCTCTCTAATTCACGCTGGAACTTTTGAAACTTCCAGCCAGTCAGGAATTGCGCTCAAAATTTTGTGTGGCGCGGCACATCTT